>RWGZ01000965.1:298539-385557 GCA_009725065.1 Utricularia reniformis
CGTTCTGCCCTCTTCGTACGTATCTTTTCCTCTTTGGAACTTATCGTTCCCTTCATCAGGCATGCCCTTCCTTTGGCGAATCGTGTACTAGGCACGATGCCTGGTTCGGTTGGACGGTCCATCCTTCCTCACCCCGAGTCTTATTATCATCTATCTCGTTCATTCATATCTTTTCTTCCTTCTTTATTAACCCAATCCCATTCCCTAAGTCTGAACCTTCCCTTACTATATTGTGTTCACTCCGCTTACCGTTTACTTTCGCTTGCTATAGTCTTTCCGCGCTTTCCTGCATTTCGTAACAGGTTTCAGTTACTCGAATTTCGACGTTATTATCCTATTGTTAATTATGTGGTTACCGTAGACCTTACGTGTTCCTTCCCTCCCACGATCCGACGTCGCGACACGACGAAAACACTTAAACTTAGTATTTCCGCGATAATTTACTTCTTTCCTCGAAATTCACGATAATTCTATGCTGAAACTCCAAATCCGTGATAATTTTACTCTTGGAACTAAATTCCGTGACAATTCTCTTCACCAAGGAAATCCGCGATAATTCTCTTCATCATCAAATCCGCGATAATACTGCACTGATCACGATTTCCGCGATAATTTACACATGTTCAATTTCCGCGACAATTTACTCTTCACAGAAAATCCGCGACAATTTGTTCATCCAAAAATCCGCGATAAAAATGCATGCATGGGAAATCCGCGATAATTTCCTTCTTTGCTGGAATTTCGAATATTCGGGTCATAATGATGATTAACTCGTTTTTGGGCCTCCTCACCCCTATTTCTAGACATCCTATCTTTTCTAATTCATACTTTGACCCCTCCTTCCTTTGCTTTTGACCCCTCTTTTATCTTTTTCTTTACTTTTCTTAACTTTTCTATTTTTCCGTTCCCTTTTACGTTATTTCATTCTCGTATCTCTCATTATGTCTCTTCTAGACTTTACCGCTACATTCCCTACTATTTGTTTCGTCGTACCTTTTTCTCGGCTATTACACCGGTTGTCCCAGGATAACGTTGTATTCCATATCAATGTCCATGGCCACATATTCCAACATTTCCGTCCGTGATTTCTCCCCCATTCCGTTCGTGGTTAGCAAAATGATTTTTCCGAGGGGGGTGACCGATCGTTGGTCAAAGGACCATAATGTCATTTTTATGATATTTAGATCGGTCACGCTAATACCCATGGAGTCGATAACTCCTTTAGAGATTATATTACAAGAGCTCCCATTGTCGACCAAAATCCGGTGTACTCTGCGATTGGAAATGACAACACTGATGACAATAGGATAATTCCGAGGTTCGTAAATACCTTCCTTGTCATCATCGTCGAACGTTATGTCTATCTTCGGCCGTTTACGACCCTCCTTAATCGACATAACTTCCGATGAATTCAATATTTCCCTAGGATGGCGCTTCCTCTCCTTCTGGGCTGCATCCCAGCGCTCCCCACCAGAAATCACAAGAATTTATGGGTACATCATATCATTTTGCACCGATTTAACCCTTTCGGCTGGCAGGTTTAATGGAGGTGGGGGGAGAACTTCTAGGGCAGGGGATCGTCAGTTATCCTGTCGATCGTCGCCGTATCGATCATTCCGCCAATCCCTCCATTGTCTCCTGCCGCGGTCGCCACGTCATCCGTTCCTTCGCTGCCCTTGTTGATTTTGCCGCAGACGTTCATTGTGTTTGTCTTTCCTCTGGCGAGATGCATAAGGACGATTGTCATCTCTGTCACCTCTATTCAGACCGGATTCCGTCTCATGGGTTTATCTTTCTTGTACTCCAACACTCTCTCTTTTTCAAATTCTTTGATGCGGTTTCCCAAAACATTACATTCAGTTGTTGTGTGATCAGCAGATTTATGTAACTCGCAGTATACCCTTTGATTCACAATATCCGTGCCCCGGTTTTGGCACGAATTCACTTCCCTCCATCTCTTATCTGAGGGATGAATTTTCTTTTCCACGGGCTTTGTAAAAACAGGCTCCTTCTTACCATGAAGAGCCGCCATAGTTTCTTCTACCTTAATGTATTTGTTAATCTTTTGGGTAAGTTGTCAAAATGAAGTAGGTGGATTCTTGATGAGGCTGGTAGAAAGTCCACATGGCCCAAGAACCTGCTGCAGTTTGTCTAATATTTCCTTGGGATCCATTTTGGTTCCTCTTGCTATGTGATTGAATTTCTCAATAAATTGTCTCAAAGTGATTTTTCCTGGAACATATCTTAAGGCGTAAAGTTCAGCTTTGCTCCTTGGGGGACCCACATTGGGAGCAAATTGTTGTGTGAATAATATGGCAAAATCTTCAAAAGATCGTATGGATCCTGACGGAACATTTTTGAACCAAGATTTAGCGTCTTTTTGTAAGGTTGCAGCAAACAACTTACATCGGACTGCGTCACTGGCACGAACTGTCCCCATCCTCAATTCAAAGTCGGATAAATGATCCAATGGATCTCCGAACCCGCCGAACATAGGTATCCCGTCTGGTGCTCTGAACGAACTTTCCAGCACAACTTTCGTTATGTGTTCCGAGAATGGATGTAAATGCATCTGAAGCAGAGTGGAAACCCCTTTGTCCGAGCAAGGGTCACGATAGACATCCTCGAAATCTAGTAAAAGTCCTTGCTGACATCTCTCTTGATGGAAAAAAACTGGTCGACGATCGGTGTCTAGCCCCGGTCGTCGCCTTTTGATTGCGTCAATCTCTGGCACCAGTTCTTCAAAGCGAGCTTGGTCTCAATCGATAGCTGGTCTGGGCACCTCGCTCTGGGGCTGCAGACCGACAATTTCCTCCTCGTCTGAGCTTGGATTTCCACGCTGGTCGTCTTGGTGACATGCTTCTGGTGGGTTCGAGCTTTGAGTGTTCTGGATCTGCGGCTGGACAACAGATTTCTGCCCTGACTCCATGATCGAATGTTGAAGATCTCCCATCATTTCCTCTACCATTTTCCGAGCAACCTTCTAGCCCCTACCTTCTCTTTGCAGGACCTGAAGGCTGTTGTCCGGATGGTGGTGATAGAGATTACGTTGGAGAGAAGTGGAACAGAACCACTGGCTGTAAATAGCCTTGTTCCTACAAACAGAAGGTACGAGAGTGACCCTGAAGCTCGCAGCAACGATTAAGAGGAGATTATTAGGCGTAGTGTAACCACGAGGAGGCCGAGATATCGATCTACTCCACCTCCTTCACTAGAGCTCCAACTCCCATTCCTGGGACTGACCCGGAACATATGCAAAGGCATATCTACGAACTCACCATGGAGTTGGAGACCCTGCGGACGCAGAGGGATTGTGAGCCCGATCTTGGGCGAAATCCTGTTTTATTCAATAGTGCCATGGAGGCCCCAATCAAGTGGAGCATGGACGACTTTTGGTGGCACAACCTACATACTACCCAAATGTCGTCCCAGCAATCTGGCGGCGTCTCTGCTATGTTGGGAGATTTGATGCTCCCATTTTCTAAGGAGATCTGGGTGGCAGTCCTAGATCGTCATTATCGCAAACCCGAAGGGTTGCCAACATTTAGAGGCGATGGCGATTCTATCGATCAAGTCAACGATTTTGAATTAAGGATGGGAACAGTTCCGGCCTCTGACTTACTCTAGTCACTCGCTCAAGTGCCGCAGGATTACAAGGCGATGCCCAAACCTGGTTCAAGAATTTGCCGACCCGATATATACATTCGTATGTCGGATTTATTTTGGCTTTTGTTTGAGCAATTTGCTCCAAATGTAGGACCGCCATGAAGCAGGTAGGAACCATATTACTTGAAGCACATCCCGGCAAAGATGATTCTCCGATCCTTCATGCAGAAATATAACAGAACCGCCAGGGGTATCGAATGGAGCTCAGAGAAAAGATAGATATTTTGAAGCAGGTTTTACAACCATGTGGCCTTTCGGCCAGTTTGGTAGAGTCCCCCATCCACCTTGGGAATACTCCTTCAAAAAATCAACAAGTATACTAAGATGGATGAAGCGCTGAGACCAAGCTATAGGAAGCCTAACGGGAATTATGAGCCAGTAGGTGATCATAGGGTTTGTTACACTAAGAAGCAACCCTGAGATGTAGCGGCTGTAATTAAGAAGAATGTTCCCCCGAAGGAGCACAAGCAGGTGTATTGTGAGCTACATCATAATCACGATCACCCTACATTGAATTGCCCATTATTGTAGGAGGCAGTAACATCAATTACAAAGGAAAAGCCCAAAAAGGAATATCCTAAGGGCAAAAGAGTTGAATCACCCCGAAGAGACCGTCAAGATGACGATCGTCATAGGCCGCGTGGGAGAGACAATCGGGGGCAGCCCCGAAACTATTTTGATATAGCGTAGGACCGTAGGTCACCATAGCCAGAAAATGAAAGAGGTGAGCACGGTTGAAAGAGCCGTGCTCAGGGTCAAAGAAGAAGATGGCGTGGTCGGGGCGGCAGAGCCCCGCAAAATGAAGGTGGAAGACACGAGAATCCCTGATGTGACCCCCGAAATTAATCAACCCGTAACCCACACCTTGATGTGACCCCCAAAGTTAGATAACCCGTAACCCACAAAATATATGGAATAAAAGTAAGAAACATAAAATTGTACTCAAATAAAAAGAAGGATAAAGGTGCCACACTCACAGAACATAGAAGGAATTGAGAGTGATAAACCAGGTGAACGCCACAAGATAAATCTTGATAAGTTCGGAATAGTTCATCAAAGAACCTAAAGGGAACCCTCAAACATAATCAATCAAAAGTCCCCTAATTAGAGTCTTATAGGCTTATTTATAACAAAACCTAATAAAAGAAACTAATTTGACCTAATGGGTCTTATTGACGGCCCAACTTTAGACCTTATATAAATTGGGCCTTAATTGAACTAAACTTAATAAAATTAAAACATCTTCATGGCCCACTTCAATCCATTATCAATTAACCTTCCAATTACATCGCTCCAAGTATAACCAATCAAGTTTCCGATTGTCCATTTTGCTGGTCTCATCAATCCCCCTCCTCCACCAACTGAAATTGACATCCAACCTCCCCAAAACGAGGCAGTGCCTAGAGAAAGAGAAGTGGCCGGAGATATTTATGTTATCTCTGGAGGAATAAGAATAAATGAATTGGTCAGAGAACACAAGAGAGCATCGCGCCGAGATTCCGCAGGGAGATCTGAATCTTTGGCGCTGGTCAAATATGAACCTATGGAGCGTCCAATTCTTACGAGGACGGCATCACCTTCACCGCGGCTGATCGGGAATGAGTTATTGATCCATGTGATGATCCTCTTTTCAACAATGGAATTATCGCCAATCGTCGAGTCCACAGGATCTTGGTGGATACCGGGGCTTCGTGCAACCTGATAAAGCGCAAAGTGGCTGAAATGATAGGAGCTCCAAGTCATGATATCCCTATTGATGACATCACCGTGTGGGCATTTGACCAAAGGAGCGTCATTCCGTGCGGGAAGATCCTATTCCCTATTATTTTGGTAGGCCAATTCAATGACCGAACCGAGACTCTGGAATTTATCGTTGTGGAAGTTGATTTGGCTTACAAAACCATCATTGGACTGACCGGGCTCAGTAAGTTTAAGGCGATCCCTTCTACCTATCATATGATGCTCAAGTTCCCCTCCACCCATGAAGTTATATCTGTAAAGGGAGACCAAACAGTAGCAAGACAGTGCTACATGAACTCGTGCCGAACTTTGGTACCAATCAATAGAGCCCGGGTGGATTTGTTAGAAGAGCCACCGCACTGGAACCCTTCGGGTTCGAAATGATAAACTTGGTTGAAGGGGATTCAACCAATTCTACCCGCATCGAGGCACATCTAGCCCCATCTTTATGGAAGAACCGGTCCACTTGCTGAGATGCCATGTGGACATATTTGCTTGGACCCCGGACGATGTCCCATGGATTGATTGATCTGAAAGTGAACATCGGATCAACACTGCACCCGGAGCTAAGCCTATCTTGCAAAAAAGGGGAGACGATATTCTCCTGAAAAAGTTGAAGTGATTCGGCAGAAGTGAATAAGCTACTACGATCTTGTTTCATTAGGGAAATCTAAGAAAGGATATTATTGGACCTCGAGATAATCGATGAAAAGAGAAATGTGATTTACACGTGAATGTGTTCCTACCAGTGAACTATGGAGTGGGCCCATAACAAATGGGTCCTACCAAGGGAGTTATCTGAAGGCGACCTCATCCTTAGAAACATAAGGGTTAAGAGGAACGTTGGAAAGATGGACAGAAATTGGGAAGGACCCTATCGAATTATAAAGAAACTGGAAGCTAGGGCTTACAAATTGGAAACATTAGATGGTGACGAGATCCCCCCGAACTTGGAACATCATGAATCTAAGGAGGTATTTCTTGTAAATCTTTGATTATTAATGACAATTCTAAACCAAAAACATACTCTTCTTTACGCAGACTGGATACAAATGGGCATAATATAAAATGTTTCTAATTAGATGGTTGACCGATCCTGAAGTCGGATCTTTTGGACGAGTCTGGACTGGTGACAGTAGCAATTCATCTGTAAGGCTCCCAAGTGACAGTGACCGCTTTGACGAGTCAGAGGCTCCTGTACTTGCTGAGTTCGAGGATGGATCGCAAAACTCCTAGAACTCACTACGAACTAAACATCCCATTCGACGGCATTCACCCTTCGGAAACCACCCTTATGCTCATGTAATCTGCTGCGAGAAGAATGAACAATGGTTGGAATTATTTGATCAAAGCACAAGCTCAAGCCCGACTTGGGACCTATGCAGAACTGAAGCTTGATCGAATCCTGATACGTTACTTATATAGAACCGAGGCTCGGCCGAAGCTTGTCATGGGACTCATAATGAACCAGGGTCACGCCGCTCCAATGTGATCATGACATCAAGGACGGAGTTAGAGCGGTCCTCAGATACATCTGGAAATCCAATATAATTGACCCTAGCGGAATCTTAACCCAAGTTAAAAACGGGAACCGAAGAGCTTATGCTTATCGGATAACCCCGATCTTGAACTTAACAAAAATTAAAAATAAAAGAGGTTACATCTAATAATCTTAATCATTTATAATGTACCCGAACATAGTTCTTCTAAACCCTATTTTATCTCTAAAAAGATAAAACGAAGAAGGGAGAACTAATCATTTCATTATGAAAAAGGGAATAAAAACAGGGGTACAACAATATGGAAAATTGTTCAAGCCTATCTGCCCCTCTTCCATTTCCTCATTTTCATGCTCCTTCGGTCCGGTCTGGGGTGCGAGCTGCTTTAACTCTTCTTCTTGATCAGCAACCTTTTGGTTGACTGCCCTTTCTATCTCATCGAAAAGGGGGAAGAATGGATCGTCCTCTAAAATAGGCTCTTCCAAATAAGGAATTGCCTTGAAGTCCCCATCTTTCTCCATGGATCGATCAGCTTCCACCTCTCATCATTAGGGGAAAGCCCGAATTGCTAAGTAACCTGATCCCGTATGTTACTCTTCTACATAGCAATGTAAGTCCCTTGGATGTTATCTGCCAAAGACAATAACAACGGGGATCGGGTGAACTCTAGAACAGCTTCCCGGACCAAACTCTCTGCAGTGGAACGGGCCTGTGCGAAATCTTACTCCATGCTCACCTTTTCTTCCTGGGCCCGAAGAAGAAGTTCATTTAATTTATTCCTCTTCTTCTGGGCCCGAGCTTGGACTTGGCCCATCTCCTCATCCTTTTCCTGCAGTCTGGCCTCCAATTACTCAATCCTGGACTTGGCGGAATCTGCTTCCTCTTGAGTTGCTTTGTGCTTTTTGTCCAGCTCATAGTTATCATTTTCTAGGAGGAAGACTTGCGTCCCCGCACCTAGAAATTCTTTGTACAGTCGATCCCACTCCTCCCGAATCGATACCAATCTTGGATTGACTGGTCACCTTGATTCTTGTGGACGGTAATCGCAGCTGTGAAACCCTTCCTCAACATCTGTACAAAAAGGTAATTTTAGAATCAAAGCCTTCATGTCTTCTGAAGTGAGCAACCTACCCTTGTTACAAGGTCGAGGAAGGCCTCAATCATTGCTTTCCATATAAACGAAAGTCTTCCAAAAAGGTGCTCCTCCAGGATACCATTTTCTTACCCTTCGTAACCTTGTCTAGCTGTTCCAAGGTAACCTCCCAATCGTAGTTGGTCTTGTTGTCCGAGAAGGCTCCTTCAAAATAATCCTCTTGCTCGGGGTTGAGATCGAACTTCCCCCACCTTCTTGAGCCTTTTCAGATTCTTCGGGTTTTAGCTTCGGCCACCCTTTTCCCGTTACCCAAGAGGATAGGCGGTAGGAAGACGCTCGCCTCAAGAGTCTGTCTCAGGAGAACATTCTCCACTGGAACGTCTCCCTACAGCAATAAACTCATCATGTTAGGACTGATGGGGGAAAAATTCCCGATTTGGTATAGACTTGCTAAGCTCATAGAGCGAATTCTAGCCGTTACCATCTCTTCCACCACTTTTATCACCTGTAGTGCGTGCCCCTTGCCACTAGAGGGCTTTCCGGTGCAGCGCAAAGTCAGCGTGCCTGCAGAGGTGGTACTGATCGGGTGATTCCCCACTGAAGACAATCCCTGAGGGATCAGCCTGCCTTCGGTGGCTGATTCTGAAGGCCCTACATTGTCTGTCGTCCCATGTTGGTCTTTAGTAGGATGGGCCGAGGCTGCTGCCATACGCTTGAACCGTGAGCTAGGCATCATCTCTGTCAAACCTGCAAAAGAAATTCATAAGGATCAAGGGATGAGAATTTAATCAAGACTTACTCCATACCCGATCCTTCAGACGAATCTGAAAATGAAAACACCCCTTTTGGAGCTCGGGCTCTGGTCCTACCCATTACCCCAATATCCTTTAACCTACTCTCCCGAAGAATATCTATACGTCTAATGCAGTCTTCGGGATATGGAAACAACGCCAAGGTATTAGCAGTGTCCAGGCGATAGGGGTTAAACTGGGTTCGGTCCAACTTACCAATAATCGGGTGTGTGATGATCGGCCACACCTTCAGCATGTCCTACATTGGGACCGTTATCCATACATAACAGCTGTAACGACCCGCCTTTCCGCTTGCACGATATTGTCCGCTTTGGACTAGGCTGACCCTAATGACACCCACCTAGTCCTCACGGCTTTACTTTTTCCCTAGCCCCTACACTTCCGAGTGGGTCACCCATCCCTGAATTGCTCCAATGTGAGTACGCTTAACATTCCAGTTCTAACGTCTCGCTTGCCACTTTGCTAGGGAAAAGGCCTCGTGCAATGGAAGAAGAATCACTATACTTAATCTATGATCGTTCCCCGTCTATAGCCGATGTAGGGATTCACCTAAGGTGCCCTCTCTCTCGCACCCCCGAGGGGTCCTTACAACAACACTCCCATTTGTGAAGGGAGTCCTTCATATCTACTATAGCGCACTCCGCTGTGCGGATTCCTATATAATATAACCTACGGTCCTCTAATTGCCTCCTACCCCTTCTCGATCCGACTAAGAACAAAGTAAAAAAACAATCTGAAGTCGGGGCTATGCCGTGCTTGTAGCAATAGAAAATAAAAGCCACTATATACACATAACTACCCGGGAACATGGCATAGGTCGGGCAATGAATCTCCTAAAGTACGGCCGCCACAAATGGGTGTAACGGAAAACGTAACCCACACTTCAGGAAGGCATAACTAACGGTGATGGCACTCACCGGAACGTTTATTTCCGCCGGAAGGAAAAAGGGATATCTTCTTTTCCCTTCCAGATAAGATAATGAGCTAAACCGAAAACTTAGACCTAAGTTCTTCAACATCTTGTTCGGACACGGCTGGGTACCTAATCTTACAAGGAGCCATGATTTAACCTTGGAAAAACTTGTTAAAAAGGACGAAGTGTGAGTGAAATCGAAGATTGCAAAGTGTTTTCGTCCCAACGGATTTTTCGCAAATGACGGTAGGGATGAACATTCCTCAAGATCCTGACTTAAATAGTAATTTTCTGACCAATCACGAACTCGCAAGTAGGATTACCGCAGGCGGCTGCAGTCTGTAGGCACTCATCGCACTCATCCTACAAGGGCGTAGGTATGGATTTTAACGTTTAAGTAAAAATAAGGCGAAAGAACCGTTATGTATTTTGAAATTTAAAACCAATGTTTCAAATTCGCTAAGTGTAGGATTGGTCCGTAGGACGCTTGTCATAATCGGATCCGGTCCCATGGATGCCCGATCGATTGTCATGCCTAAAGCATTCATCGTAATGTGGTCGGTATCGTATCACATTTGCGATGGCAATCAAGCCTGAGGGGTTAGTGATGAAGGCTCCGGGACCAGGTACCCGTATTGGGCAAGGCCCAATCATATTGGGTCGACCCAGGTGACAAGAAACGAACTCGCAGCCCATAATCCTTAGTTTGGACCATTTGAAGTAATAGGCCCAAAGGCCCATCTGTGTTTTCGGACAAAGATTGAGTTAGGCGTAATTTAAAAATTCGAGGACCGACTTCCTGATTCGGTCCAAACGGTTACAGCCCACGTGTCCCGCGCTCTGGGCACCCACATGCGTTCCACGCTTCGAGCATGTTCACGTTGTTCGCACTCTGGCTCAACCACGTTTTTCAGCATGAGAAAACAACCTTGTCAAAGGCGGTTATAGGGCGAGATTCACACACGTTTTTCCCTCTATAAATACAGAGCTAAACGATAAACTCGAGAGGACCTTTTTGATGAGCGAATTAGGCTGTTACCCTACCGATTTCTCTTCTCGCGCTTTCGTTTTGCCTTAGTCATTCTCTTTAGCCTCTTCTGTTTTGTATCATGAAGAACTTATCTTATATATCGTCTAAGGGCATTTCTAGCTCTTAGTCAGATGGTTTTTTCCCTTCTCCGAAGGGGTTTCCATGTTAATTTCGTTGTGCCCTTTGCTGTTTTACGCATTCATAATCATCTCCCCAATCCAAATACATTAAAACCGAGTTCGTTTGTTACGAACTGGACGACTGTTGAAACCACCGGTTTTTTGACCACAACACTAACGGCGTTAAAATTAAGTAGGGACCGAATTCTGAAATTTGCCAAATTCTGAAATTTGTTACTGATGAGAACTCTAGGACCGGGTATCCCATAATGGGTGAGGCCTGCTGACTGTTGGGCCAGTTTAAATAATCAAAACGAAGTCTCACAGCCCAATTACACCTTTAGGAAGACCGGCCCGATGTTCAACACGTAGGACCGAAGATAACCTTAGTAAAAATAAGCGTTATCTGCCAGCTGGCCCCGTGGTTCGGTCCGAACGGTTACAGAACGGTTACAGGCTCACGCGTTCCACGCTTCGGGCCCTGTCACGTTTATCATGCTGTTCGCACTCTGGCTCAACCACGTTTTTCAGCATGAGAAAACAACCTTGTCAAAGGCGGTTATAGGGCGAGATTCACACACGTTTTTCCCTCTATAAATACAGAGCTAAACGATAAACTCGAGAGGACCTTTTTGATGAGCGAATTAGGCTGTTACCCTACCGATTTCTCTTCTCGCGCTTTCGTTTTGCCTTAGTCATTCTCTTTAGCCTCTTCTGTTTTGTATCATGAAGAACTTATCTTATATATCGTCTAAGGGCATTTCTAGCTCTTAGTCAGATGGTTTTTTCCCTTCTCCGAAGGGGTTTCCATGTTAATTTCGTTGTGCCCTTTGCTGTTTTACGCATTCATAATCGTCTCCCCAATCCAAATACATTAAAACCGAGTTCGTTTGTTACGAACTGGACGACTGTTGAAAGCACCGGTTTTTTGACCACAGCACTAACGGCGTTAAAATTAAGTAGGGACCGAATTCTGAAATTTGCCAAATTCTGAAATTTGTTACTGTGTGTAAACTTCGAGGATCCATATTGCCAACTTTAAAGTTTGGGGGTGTATTGGCTTAATGTTAAAACTTTGATAACTTAATTTACCAAATTATTAAATTTTGGGGATTCAATTTGCAATATTAATCAAACTTTGAGGTCTAAATTTGCCATTTAAAACATATCGTACAAATTATTGAAACTTTTGAAATTACGAGGTGGAGCCCACAATGTGTGGGCTTACTCCCTCGGAGAGAAAAGCTCTACCTACTGTTTCACTATGATAAAAAGTTAAAAATACAACATATTAGGTTTATCTGGTCAAAATAGGTGATATACACTCGATCTGGAGCGAGAAATGAGATCGATACTGGAAACTGAGACGAAAACGCATAAATCACTACACTTAAAANACTTTGATTTTAGCTTTTAATCGTTCTCCACAGTTTTTATAAATTAAAACCGAGTTCGTTGATTGAACGAACCGGACGACTGTTGGTACCCCCTAAAAAGGGACCATAACAGTTACTGTGTGTAAACTTCGAGGATCCATATTGCCAACTTTAAAGTTTGGGGGTGTATTGGCTTAATGTTAAAACTTTGATAACTTAATTTACCAAATTATTAAATTTTGGGGATTCAATTTGCAATATTAATCAAACTTTGAGGTCTAAATTTGCCATTTAAAACATATCGTACAAATTATTGAAACTTTTGAAATTACGAGGTGGAGCCCACAATGTGTGGGCTTACTCCCTCGGAGAGAAAAGCTCTACCTACTGTTTCACTATGATAAAAAGTTAAAAATACAACATATTAGGTTTATCTGGTCAAAATAGGTGATATACACTCGATCTGGAGCGAGAAATGAGATCGATACTGGAAACTGAGACGAAAACGCATAAATCACTACACTTAAAAATTCATCGCGCATTTGGCTTTCCCGGTTCAAATTAACCGCGGATTTCTGCCTTAGCCAAATTTTTGATCGATTTTTGTTTCGCAACACTATTCACCTTCAAATTCACCACGGATTTCAACATTTAGACAAATTTCTGATTGCCTCTTGATCCAGAACACTATTCATGAACAAAATTCACCCCCGATTTGGGTAACAAGCAAATTCAACCCGGATTTCCAGACTTAGTAAAAAATTATAATCGATTTTTGTTCCGCAACACTATTCACAAATTCAATTCACCACGGATTTACCCTAATGTTAAAATTCATTGCGAATTTGGGATTCTGATGCAATTCTCCAAGGATTTTTAGATTGTAAAACTTTTCATCACGATTTTAAAACTATGGTACAGTTTAGTCATAAAATTAACCACGGATTTTTACTTATCACACAATTCACCACGGAAATTTAGACTTATGCGATTTCACGAATTCCAACTTCGAGTTTCAACTTTGAATTTGATTTCAAACCTTTCTCAACTGACTAGGGACCTGTATTTGCAGAGAATTCAGGCCCAATAACTCACTCATGGGTCAAAAGACCAGTCTTATCCAATCCGGCCCGACTTGTCCCAATTTGTCCAAAACCACTTGATTTTAGCCGGATATTCGTAATATATCCGATTATTTGAGATGCCTCTCGATCAACCCGTGACCTGTGAAACGAATAAAAAATACACTAGACATGAATCTATTTCAATAATACTCACCAGATATTACAGAAATACCCTCGAACAATATCAATAGTTTTCTGGTTTGATGATTCAACGTGTGAGTCATAAATCACTATGGCGAATCCCATCATCGTCTATAGACGGAGAACGATCATATGTTAAGTATAATGATTCGTTTTCCATTGCACGAGACCTTTTCCCTAGCAAAGTGGTAAGGAAAATGTTAGAATTGGAAAGTTAACCGTGTTTACCCTCTAGTAATTAAGGGATAAGTGACCCGCTGGGAAGTATGAGGCTAGGGAAAAAGTAATCCCGTGAGTACTAGGTGGGTGTCATTTGGGTCATTCTAGTTCAAAAAGGACAATATCATGTAAGCGGAAAGACGAGTTGTTACATTTGGTATCAGAGAAGTACCCGGGTTATAGTCGATGTGTTGGGGGCAAAACTCAGCGTGGACGCTAAGTCAATAAGGGGGTTGAATGTAATGACCCCTTGAGGTGTGAGAGGGCACCTTAGGCGAATCTCAACATCGGCTATAGATGGACAACGATCGTATGTTAAGTATAATGATTTGTCATCCATTTCACGAGGCATTTTCCCTAGCAAAATGGTAAGGAAAACGTAGAACTGTAAAGTTAAGTGTACTCACCCTAGAGTAATTAAAGGATAAGTGACCCACTAGGAAGTGTGGAGGCTAGGGAACAATGTTTGAACTTCTATATGCTCACTTGGAAATAATCTCATTAGTAATATTAAGTACAAGAGATACGTTATTTCCTCGTACAGAAGGACACAACTTTTTAATAATCTAGAATAAATTTGAAGAATTTTGATAAGAATGTATTTCACTCCCTTCAGTAAGTTTTCATGTTCTCAAGTGGAATAAAATCTAGATTTCTTGTATTCATTTCCTCATGATGACTTATTTATCGGGCAAGGAACATACCAATATAGAACTCTCGTAACAACCTCATGTTTTACCATATTGACAAAGCATTTGTAGAGTCATATCTCCCCAGTGTTCACGGAGTAAAAGTGGCGGGTATCATAAAGGTCCACAATCTCCTATTTGAGAATAAAAAATTCTGCTCCGTGACATATTGATTTTATCATACTAAAAAATTTAATATATATCTCAATATTGGGTCTACGCCTCCCCGGTCTACAAAACATGTGTAACACCAAGATGGATACTGGAAATGTTACAACATCAAATCTGAATTCTATACAACGCTTCTTTGAAAGAAATTAGTTGTCAGGTCTCTTATGGTCAATAGATGATTTTGCATATACAATTACTTTTAAGAGATTTACTTTCATAAGACCTTAGTTCTCCTCTCCGAATTGAACGAGATTCGAGCCTTTGTAGTTTCGTACAAAAATAATTTATTGGACGATGTTCCTTGCTAGTGTGTCCAACCAAAACAACACTTATGACTTCTTTGGAAGCAGCAAACTATAAACCCAAAGGCTCGTGGCATAAACTGTGCTTTAATTTATACTCCTTCAAACTTTCAAAAGTCGATCGACACTAGTTATTCCATTTCAAAAAGTCTACTTTGCTCAATAATTGAAAGAACGGTGAATTTTTCTCGATAGGCAAGAATTTTTATTCCTCTTTAACATACCATAAGACCAAGAACATTCCCCCTTATCATCACATCTAGGAGTGTTTAACTTTATTCTATACTTTCTTAGGATATTAAAACATTCGTTGAAATATTCATCATGATTATTTCCATATAGACTATTTATGGTATGTCATCGATGTAGACTTCTAAACAATTATGAATTATACCTTAAATGTTGAATTCAACAATATGCGTGACTCCTGCATTTTTCAAACCAAAAGGCATAATTAAGAAACTCAAAACCGCAATCCGGATCTACCATCATGTCAATGGCGAGTAGTGGATATGTATAGTCTTGGCATACTTTATTCAAATGAATAAAATAAATACAAACTCTCTAGTTATTGCTTTAATTTGGGACCCCCAAAGAATTCACAACCCAATCTGCATATCTCTTAGGCTCGATGAGTATTGCCTGTAACAAACTTTCCACATATTCATCAATTCCCTTTTCCTTTTTAGTGCAAAACTTCCGCTTCTTTTAACGAACTCCTTTTCAAACTACCTTAATATCCAAAGTTTCCATCTTCATATCATTTTCCTTATACTTCCCAGAAAACACTGCGTCATCTGACTTAACTCCTATTTTATCAAGATACGAATTCCACCATACAAATAGATTTCTTCACACTAGAGCCCCCCATACTATTTTGGCACATGGTATTATAACAAGAATGTCCAACTCTTGATTTCCCTTCATAATTTTTATTCACGAGGATGTAGGAAACTTCATGAATAAATTTAGATTTGAATATTTAAAGCACTCCTCTCGAGAATACAATAGTTCCAAATGGGGCAGAGATACAATAACTCCGAATAAATTCAAAGCACTCCTCCCGAGAATATCATTATAAGGGAGTATAGGAAGTTCTGTCACAACAAATTCCACCAATACAGTCCTCGATATTTCATAATTTTCCAAAGTGATTATGAAAAATAGATACTTTGGAGGCAACAACGTTGTTGATAAACCCGACAACCTTAGTATGTATTGGTTGGAGCTTAATAGTTAGGACGATCAATAAAATAACATAGATTTAATGTCCCCTAATTATAAATTATTTAATTTGGATAAGCATGTTTTGATAGCAGTTGCTAATTAGATATCCCCAAAAACCATAATTCATGGGATCTCGTTAATTGACTCAAGTAGGAAACTCTAACTCATTACTCCATAGGTGTATTTGAAAAGATCAACTAATCCCGACAAGCAGCCACGGCTATCCTACTACTAATAATTAATTGCTCGATGTCCTAACGAATATCATTCCGAACGATTACCATTCCGGATGGTTAAGAAAATCAATTGGATGCCCCTTCAAGATATGCTCCTTGTTATCAATATCTTGATCATCGAGTAAAGATTTGGTTTCAACTATTTTGTTTAATAATGCTCTTTAATTTCATATCATCAACCATAATTTCGAGGGTGGCAAAAATCTTCAAGGGTTTTTGTGTAACTGTTATTATTTTAGTTGTATGATACCTCAATAATGCAAACCCACATGATCCAAATAGAAAACACTCAACGATGAAGACTTGTATCATTTCTCAAACATTTATTCAAAAATGAAAACTAGGGTGATCCGGCTCCTTCATGTGTTCCACGTTTATTTGGTGATAACTACCTTGTCATTTTTACAATTTCTCTAAACTTCATATTTGTAGTATCTCCTTTAAGCACAATAATTACTTCTTCGGTCTCGACTGCTTCTCTTATACAATAGCTTCCTCTTTGGTCACAATAATATCTTGACGTGGTATGCTTTCAAAAGACATCCTCTTTAACTTCTCAATTTGAATATTTAGATTTTTTTTTCTACATTCCAAGACATGCATTGGATCTATAGCATTAAATCATTGAATTTATTGATAGAATGCATGAAACATATACAAAAGCAACATAATTTATTGGAATCGTAAATCCCACAAGTAGGGGTCCATTCCGAAGATGAATATTCCACTATCTCATTTTCTTCTAATCGATACTAGAGAAATCTACTCATAACTGAAAACTGAAAATCCCACATCATAGTCTTCGGTTAAGATTTATTCCGCTCAATTACACATTCTCATATTCCGAAAAAATTTCGTACATAATAGAACAAGCTCCTCCATATTCTATTGAGAATTCCAATTCAAAGAATTGAAATATAATGTCCGGCCAAAATAAGGTGTAACACTTCTACTAACTCACAAGTCACAAGCGATAATTCGACGAGCTTTCATGCACTCGGCCTCTAATTGGGTTACAAAACCCAACAATTTCTCTAAAGAATCATAAAAAAATACGATCAAAGACATGAAAGACTTCACTAGTGCATTAAAATGCTCAAAGGCCGAATAAAATTGATTCTTGAAATTCTGACGTGAAACTATAGAAAACCTGGGTAACAGACTAAACTATCAGAGTGTACAATCCTTCAAAGAGGCAGTGAAAATAAAGAGATGTAGTTACATCAATAAAGTTCATCAGACTGACATAGATCTCCAAAATCGAGCATGGGGACCAGTCCATCCTCGATAAGGAGGGAGATCATTCGGTATCTCAATGTACTCAGACCTGATAGCGTTAATAATGTGACTGATGGTGATCATGGGTTCCGAACAGGCTCCAAGACAACATTACTTTTCCGAGTCCTCCTCCGGGCCTCCACCTCTTCTAACTGAGCAAGTAAAGTACGTATTCGCTCCTCCAAATCCTCATCTTCATGATTTTAGGATGCAGATCGAGCACGTTCTGGTGTCTTTAGGAGACTACTTTGACAAACATCGAGGAGGTGAAGGATAGATAATAGGTGTCTTCCCAGATGAATTCCAGCTATGAAAAAGGTTGAGTAGTGATTTCCTGAAAACACTATTCATCATAGATTTTACTAGTCATGCAGGAAAACACTATTCATCACGGATTTAATATTCACCCTGGAAAAAACTTTATGCATTTATTTACTATTCACCTCGTATTTTTAGAGTTTGAACTTTTTTCGAGACATATGTAGAGATTCCGAACCCTTTTCCAATGCCTAGAGACCAGTCTTATCCAATTCGACCCGATTTAGCCCACTTTGTCCAAAAACACTCAAATTCACCCGGGTATCTATCGTAATGTCTCGTATTATTCGAGACACATCTCGATCGACCTCTGACCATACAAAAATATGAAAAATAAATCTTGATAAGATTTTTTCTCTGAATATTCAATAGATAACCAAAAATACTACCTAAGATTCGCCGACACCGCTTCCGGGTGTCAAATTACGAAAATACCCAGACACCATTTCAAACCGGAATAATCTGAAAAAACTCGAACCACCATTAGAAATGTTTCCATGTGACCCCAGAATGATCAAATTACAAAAATACGCTCGAAGTCACTTTATCTCAAAATCATCTAACAAAACTGATTATACCATTGAAGATACGCACATGGAGGGTTCAAATTACGAAAATACCCCATTATGATTAGAAAAAACTCAAGATATCTCGCAAAGTGTGCCAGAAGCTTCCTGTGTATCCAAATAACGAAAATACTCCCTGACTTTTAAGTTAAAACTTTTAAATTAATTAATTATTAAAGTTTCAACGATTTTGACATTTGTAATTTTAGTGAAGTTATGTAGTTGTTATACTTTTATGCAAAACAACTTTAAAAATAAATTATCTTATATGTGATAGTAAACATGTATGATTTTGTAAATTCACTGTTTACAACCAGTTGTAAAGGAGACACCTACCATACGACACCTAACATAGCCATAGCTTGATTTCAAGAAATTAAGTTTAACATTTGAACATAACTACAAGTATAGTAATTTAATGTCGATAACTCGACTCCAATGTCAAAGTAAGAGATGGATCGCTATTAATAAAGTATAATAATGGAAATTAATGAAATGCAAAGTCAAATGAACTTTTAGTGCAAATAAAGATAACTATACGTTAATACACATTAATGCAAATAAATTACTCTTCTTTTTAATTTCTCTTCATTATTTAAACTATCTCTAGCATTAATAATGGATTTGTTTCTTTCATCAATTAGAATAGTGTTACAGTTAGATATGTTCATGAAATCGTTTTTTAACAAAAAAAACAATAAAAGATTGTGGTGTATTTATCGTTAAAAAATAACGATTTCACCACAATTATTAAAACGAACTTAGACACCACCGTTATTTGAGAATTGACTAATTTATCATTACTTTCAACCAAAATATAAGTTTATTTTTTTAGAATATATTACTATTTTTATATAAATTAAGATAATTACTCCGTATATTATCAATTACATTTAAAAAGTTCAATTCATCACATCTTGCAACTAACTTTTTAAAAAACGAACACTCTATATATATAGATAGATTTCAAGGTAACTACTCTAAGTGATCCATTTTTTGTTAGATGTATTTCTCATATTCAGCTTGTTATTGTTAGGGTGCGTTGCTTATAATCACTTCGGGGTTGATGATATTGATAATCATTTCACAGTTTGATATATCTTCTGAGTTCAATATACTTAATTTCCCAGTTGAAAATTACAATTATTCTAAGGGAGTGCATTCTCCAACAAATCTTAGCCACATCGCCTTCGGAATAGTTGCATCGGAGAAGGCATGGCATAACAGGAAAGATTATATAGAATCATGGTGGAGGCCAAATATCACCAAAGGATTTTTGTTCTTAAACAAGTCTCCAACTGGAAACCTTCGCCCATGGTCTCCCTCCTCGCCACAATACAAACTCTCTGCTAACCTCACCGTTTTCATTAACGAAGTAAACCTGTTTATCCAGGTGCAATCCACATTGCGAGGGCGATAATGGAATTGTTCCGAGAGGTGGACAAAGAGAACCTCCGGTGGTTGATCATGGGAGATGATGACACTATTTTTTTTGTAGACAACATTGTTCATGTGCTTGAACAGTATGATCATACAAAGCACTATTACATCGGTGGCCAATCTGAGTATATTCCGGCGAACTATAAGTACTCTTTTAACGAGGCGTTTGGTGGTGCAGGTATAATTCTTAGTTACCCAGTTGCAAAGGCTCTTGCCGCATATATGGAGATTTGTCTGAGAAGATATGCTTATTTGGACGCCTCTGATTTCATTATAATGACATGCATATCTGATATTAGTGTAAACTTTACTCCACATAAGGAAATTCACTAGGTATCCAACATTATCATGTGTATTTCATATTTTGGAAGATTTTCACAGAGTAACATATAAAAAATGATTGAATAGTGATCTAGTCTAAAAATATTTTAGGTATTTATTTTTAGATCATTCAATTTTTTAATTATTCGGAGTTCAATTGTTGTGAGGACACGAGCGATATACGAGGTTGGGCCCATAATGTGTGGGCTTACGTCCTCGGGAAAGCGAAGCTCTACCTTGGTTTCCACTATAATAATCAATGAGAAACGAGTACAACGATGTAATAACGATAATCCAAATGAAAGCGGCCGGAGAAACGATCAAATATACTCCGTCGCGGTGAAACTGGCGAAATGTCGCGATTCTGGCCAAAAATGTTGATTTCTCGCGGAAATGAGATGAGTGCCGTCGGTCGCGAGAAATAGCTCGATTTCTCGCGGAAGGGGGCTAAGGCAAGCCTGGTCGCGAGATGTTGCCCGATTTCGCGCGAGTTTGGGCTAGCCGCGAGAAATGGCTCGATTTCTCGCGGAAGGCGGCTGAGGAAAGCCTGGTCGCGAGATATGGATTGATTTCGCGCGATTACTTCTCCAGATTGAACGAGTTCTGTGCCTTGACCGATACAGAAAATGTCTCCCCTTTTTTCAGTGCCATGGGCTCCTATTTATAGAGAAATCCAGCCTACTTAGTCAACTTATGATCCAAAAGCCCAATCTTATTCAAATTAGCCCAAATTACTTAGAAAATATCCAATTAACCCGGAATAAATGCCACAGCGCCACGGAACTTCGGGACTTCATCCCGGTCGAGAGTTTAGTCGGAAATGCGATGAGAAAATACCGGAAAACCTCGTATATCAGTTCTTTGCCTCCAAACAGTGAATACGCAGCCACATAACATCATTGCACCCGGCAGATATGTTCCCGGGTGGAAAATTACGAAAATACCCCTGGCCCCGTACGGGGCCGAAACGACCCAAAACATCTCAAAACACTTACCGAATCCTTGTGCGGGGTCCAGGATGCCTGAATTACGAGGATACCCCTGAAAACGCCTCGCGATAGACATATAAAAATACCGAAAATACCACATAACCACTTCAGACGAGCCCCGAGGTTAACATAATTACATTAATAACCTCGGGCAATATCAATAGTCCCCTGGTTTTCAGATTCAGATTCTGAGTCGTAAACCACATTATATCAGCTCGTCTAGAAATCCAGAACTCGTCATAAACTTTTAACAATACCATGAATAANTCCCGGGTGAAATAGTAGAAAACATCATCAACTAATTGAATTGTTGTAGAGTAAAGTATATGGTCACATCTTTGAAGTCCATCAAAATTAACATGGATCTCGAGATTTGATATCGAGGAGATCCTAAAGTATCTCAATATACGCCAATCTTATGAAGAATAACACCCTCGCGAACGGAGGTATGTGAATGTATCGGACACGTACGACATATACATATATCTTCTTTATAGCCGAGGACTATATGACGCCCAATATCTCCATACTATGGAGTGAAATCCTTTGAAGAACTCAAAATATCCCAATTTTTCGATAAATGTATCGAAATGAAATAGTAAAATGCTACCGAAATCCGACCCGAAAAATATTACACCGTCACATCACCATGTGATTGTAGACGAAAAATGGAGCCTCACATAATTTTTTTTTTTTTTCCGAGACCCTTGCACACCTTTGGCATGTCCTCGGCACATATTCATGCAATATGATAATCTTCCAATGCCTTCATAAATAGATCCCCCCGGATGAAAACCCGCTCCGGGAAGGCCGAATAGTTACATTTTGAGCAGGGGGCTCCTCCAGAACTGACGACCGAGCCCCCGGTGACACAACAAAATCATCATTAACTTGAGGAATAGGATCCGCCTCAATTTCTTCATCAAAAAATATCTTCATCAGAATTCCGAGTAGTCATGATAATAGAAATCCAAACTCAGTAATAAAGCTCTCAATGGGATAAAAATCTCGTCCCCACGGACGGCGCCAAACTGATCTAGTCTAAAAATATTTTAGGTATTTATTTTTAGATCAGTCAATTTTTTAATTATTCGGAGTTCAATTGTGGTGAGGACACGAGCGATATACGAGGTTGGGCCCATAATGTGTGGGCTTACGTCATCGGGAGAGCGAAGCTCTACCTTGGTTTCCACTATAATAATCAATGAGAAACGAGTACAACGATGTAATAACGATAATCCAAATGAAAGCGGCCCGAGAAACGATCAAATATACTCCGTCGCGGTGAAACTGGCGAAATGTCGCGATTCTGGCAAAAAATGTTGATTTCTCGCGGAAATGAGATGAGTGGCGTCAGTCGCGAGAAATGGCTCGATTTCTCGCTGAAGGGGGCTGAGGCAAGCCTGGTCGCGAGATGTTGCGCGATTTCGCGCGAGTTTGGGCTAGCCGCGAGAAATGGCTCGATTTCTCGCGGAAGGCGGCTGAGGAAAGCCTGGTCGCGAGATATGGATTGATTTCGCGCGATTACTTCTCCAGATTGAACGAGTTCTGTGCCTTGACCGATACAGAAAATGTCTCCCCTTTTTTCAGTGCCATGGGCTCATATTTATAGAGAAATCCAGCCCACTTAGTCAACTTATGGTCCAAAAGCCCAATTTTATTCAAATTAGGCCAAATTACTTAGAAAATATCCAATTAACCCAGAATAAATGCCACAGCGCCACGGAACTTCGGGACTCCATCCCGGTCGAGAGTTTAGTCGGAAATGCGATGAGAAAATACCGGAAAACCTCGTATATCAGTTCTTTGCCTCCAAACAGTGAATACGCAGCCACATAACATCATTGCACCCGGCAGATATGCTCCCGGGTGGAAAATTACGAAAATACCCCTGGCCCCGTACGGGGCCGAAACGACCCAAAACATCTCAAAACACTTACCGAATCCTTGTGCGGGGTCCAGGATGCCTGAATTATGAGGATACCCCTGAAAACGCCTCGCGATAGACATATAAAAATACAGAAAATACCACATAACCACTTCAGACGAGCCCCGAGGTTAACATAATTACATTAATAACCTCGGGCAATATCAAATAGATTTTGAATAGATTTTCACAGATTTTCATATTTTGAATAGACGTGGCGACATTTCGGGATACTTGTCATCACACCCAAAGTTGCCAATGTTATCTCTCCATCATATAGATGCATGTGATCCATTTTTTCCAGGAAAAGATCGTAATGAATCCACGCACCACCTTATGAAAGCAGCTGTCACTGATGAATCACGAATGTTTCAGATGACTATTTGTCACTTTCACCAGAAAAACTGGACATTTTCGGTTTCTTGGGGATACTCAACATACATATATGAGAAAATTGTTCCTAGATGTTTTCTACAAAAACCGATTGAAACCTTTAGAATTTGGACTAGCAATCCACATGGAGGTTAAATGTTTCTTTAAATTCTTGGTATAATGGATTGTGTTCTCAATAATTAAGGTATTGATTATTTACGCAGGCCCAAATTACATATTCAACACAAGGCCACCATCCAACCATCCTTGTGAAGCTCCCCACTTATTCTTCCTTGACAGAGTAAAAACTGGACATAACCAAACTGTAACAACCTACAAGAAACACATGCCTCGTGGACTGAAGCCTTGTTTGAGTAGTGGAAATCATACAGCTGACATCATTTCTGAGATTTGTGTCTTCTCACCATCCATAAGTAGGATAGAGGTGAAACTAACTTTTCATCTTTTAATTATAAAAAGAATCAACAATAAACCTTGGTACAATAGGGAAAGAAATCATTCTAAAATTCATTTATAAATTCTTTAAAGGATATAATCTAAACTCTTATATTTGAATTAATCGTTGATAAAATCTTCATGATCCTTTCCATTGCTAATGCTCTTGGTTAGATGGAACGAAGCGAATGTTGTGACATTGTGCGAGTTGATGGAGACAAAGTTGAGATCCAGTATCGTGAGTGTAGAAATGGCGAGATAATGCTTTAACATGCAGGCTAATTGGTGTGTTTATAAACTAGTACTCAATGATAATTTTAGTCTATTTATCAATTAGAGAGCCCTATGCTTGACATCATATGAATTTCATGTTATGAGTTTATTAGATATAAGATCTTCATTTGTTAACCGTTATGTATCTTCCCACTTTTATGTTGTCATCTTCAAATAAAAATCAGATTAGAAATAATCTTTGTTGGGCCGTTATCACATTAGCTTTTTTTCAATCATTTGAGTTTTTAACACTTAAAATCATTAGGTTCTTTCTACAAAATGTTTGAATTATGGGAATTGTGTGCCAGTTGTTTGTGTTGCAAATGGAAATGTGTTGAAGGAAAGGTAACGTTAATTAAAAGAAAGATGATCTAAGAAATTAAATATTCTGTGTGATGGGGTAGCATAAATAAAATAAAGAAAAGTAATTTTAGCTTCATCACTTTTAAAGAGGTTGGAGCAATCATTCTCCACATATTATCATCTTATCATACTCTTTAGTTCTGATTGATCCAGAAATTAATGATTTTGATATCTTGATCAACGAAATATTGTGTTTTACATTTTGGGTGGCGCAGATCTAGTTTGAAGCACGTATGTACGAGACGTCTTTGCATCTGCGTCTTTGATATCACCATAGAGTTTGTAGAGTTCACCATTCCGACCTTATCCCACCGTCCAACTTTAGTACTCATCCCTAAAAAAAGATTGGCATTTGTTAATGCATGAATTTATGGTAATGAGTCAAGCTAGACGGGTCAGATATGCAAAATGGTAACAATATATCGATTGACATATTTTCTCAAATAAGGCGATCGACATCTGGTACAGAGAACCCGATCGGCACGCCATTACCTTCGATCGGCAATGATCGACACTTGTCACTGTGTCAGGGTCAACATTCATTAGGACTACTCGACATCATCAACATTCGATTTGAAATGGACGGTGCGTGTGGCATTCGATACTGTTGGTAGGATTTCACAAATGTTAAAGATGTCTTGGCCACCAATCTCAGATGGTGGCGCACGACTTTTACACACTTAAAGTATTAAAAATCAGCTCGAGAGCAGCTAATAAGACAGAAGAAGAGTATGATTAGATTTGGTAATTTTATATTCCATCTCAATCTCTATAGAAGGGGAGAAGAGATAACATCATGGGGGGACAAGCTTTTTTGTTGTTGTGTTGTGTACCTATCATTTCTAGTGAAATCTCTTCCTGAGTTTCGTGCCCGTGGGTTTTACTTCTGATTCTCGGGTTTCCCGCGTATAATTCTTTGTGTTTTTCATTACGGAAACTGGTTAACAACGGTTCTCACATATTCAATCTTATAATATTAAGGAGTAATTTTTCCCTTAACATTTGGCGTCGTTTGTGGGGACCAAATTGGTAAACTTACTGAGAAGCTTTACTTGCTAGTTCTATATTTTTTGGTATTATTATGATGAAAAACCTAGAATCGGTGGAGGCAATGGAAGCTTAGAACCAGCAAGAGTCACATAACAACATTGCTGGCAGAGATGTGATTACCATCAACCGCAGTCCCTGCGAAAACTGGTGGAAGAAATGTTTGGAGACCTTCGGCAATCGATCTTAGCCTCAAGACAGAAATATGTCACTCACCCACATATTAGAAATCTCCAAGAGGATAATCCGGTAGAAGCGGACGTAGAGGATGATCATCCAGGAAACCAAAACTCTGATGCTTAGGAAATTCTAGATCGACAACGGTAAATTGAGTTGTCTTGATTGTCTCTCGATCCAGACAAGCCACGCTTTGAGGAGCTTGTGGCAGAATTGGATGCCATAAAGAGGCGATGACTTGGGCTAGATGTCGATCGTCGACCATATTTATTTCATGAGGCCATGCATCAACCAATCAGAAGAGATGCGGGATAAGATTTTCTACAAGATTTGAGGATGCTTATTAGAATCCCCGCACATACAATGGAGTATCTACGTTACTTAAGCTGCTTTTGCACCCATTTTCCGAATTCATCATAAAGACCATCCCCGAACGCTCTTCCGAGCGCCTGACGGAATGCTAAAATTGCTAGGAAGGTGACCCCCTAGACCATTTGTCAGTTATTGAACTACGAATGGTGACGGTGCGAGCTAGTGATGCTATCAGGTACAAGGTTTTTGCAGCCACTTTTCAGAAAGATGCAAAGTCATGACTCAAAAAGTTTCCTTCGGGGTCGGTACAATCATTTAAGGATTTCACCATATTATTTACTCATCAATTTGCACCCAATGTTGGTCCACCGAGAAGCAAGCCAAAATTTATGCTCTATGTTACATCCCTGGAAAAATGCATTGAGACAGTTTATAAAATTTAATCATGTAGCTAGACGGATCAAAATCTATCCCAAGGAAGAAAAGATGGATATATTGCAACATGTGCTAGAGCCATGTGGACTTTCTGCTAGTCTCATCAAGAATCCTCCAACCTTTGGGACAACTGACCCAACAAATCACAAATATATCAAAGTTGAGGAGACTATGGTTGCATTCATGGGAAGAAAGAGCATGTTATTGCTGCTAAGCCAATGGAAAAGAAATACACTATCCCTCGGACAGAGAATAGAGTGAAGTAAATCGTACCAAACCCGGGTCACGGATTGTAACGACCCTAATTTGGGTCTAGCTGATTTGGTAAAAACATACTAAATAAAACGAAACGTTTGAGCGTGAACTAAAACATCATTCAAAAGCATGAAAGTTTAGCGACATTGATCTAGTTTAAAAATATTTTGGGTATTTATTTTTAGATCAGTCAATTTTTTAATTATTTGGAATTCAGTTTATGTAGGGACACGAGCGATATACGAGGTTGGGCCCACAATGTTTCAGCAACAAGTCGCGACTGGAATAGTGCAGAATCGATAAGTCGCGACTAGAATAGTGCAGAGTCCATAAGTTTCGACTGGAATAGTGCAGAGTCAATAAGTCTCGACTGGAGTAGTGCAGAGTCAATAAGTCTCGACTGGAATAGTGCAGAGTCAATAAGTCTAGATTGGAATAGTGCAGAGTCAATAAGTCTCGGTTACGTGCACTAAGTCGCGATTACGTGCAATAAGTCGCGACTACGTGCGATAAGTCGCGATTCGACAGCACAGATAGATGAAGTCTTGCCTTGGGAAGCGTGATAATTTTCTCCTCCCGTCCAAATGCACCGGACCTTGTATTTATAGAGAAATCCAGCCCAACTTCACTTATTTGAGCCCATAAGCCTAATTTACTTCACTTAGCCCAAAATATTTAAATAACCTCCAATTATAATATAATAAATGCCATACTGATCCCGAAGTTTTGGGAACCAATCCCAGTCAAGATATTAGTCGGAAATACGATTAGAAAATACCGGAAAAGCTCGTATATCAGTTATGTGCCTCCAAACAGTGAATACGCAGCCACATAACACCATTGCATCCCGCCGATGTGCTCCCTGGTGGCAAATTACGAAAATACCCCTGGCCCTGTCCGGGGCAGAAATAGCCCAAAACATCTCAAAACACTTACAGAAGCTTTAAATGGGGCCCAGCGAGCCAGAATTGTGAGAACACCACCTGAGAATGCCTTGCGATAAAATATAAAAATACCGAAAATACAATATAACCACGTCGGACGAGCCCCCGGGTAAGGATAAATACAAGAGAATATACCCGGGTAATATCAGACATAATTTAGAGTATTCTCAAAAGACCGGACTCTATCACCGGACAACCGATGACCTCCTTCCCATGCCCTTCTCATACCTCATCCGCGTCACCTACAAAATCTGTAAAGCGGTCACAATCTATTAAATTAAACTTCACACATACTGCATTTGTTCTTCCATTTCTTAAATAAAACGTACACACACGTATAAGTCATTTCTTTTAATTGTATATTTAATTTCTTCTTCTTATTTCTTTACCCTTATCATTCTTTTCCCTCTTCCCCCCCTCTTTTAACTTTACTCTTGTCGAGTGTAACATGCTCGGTACATGTCCCGCCCAAGCCAACCATTAGCTGTTGGTTGACTCGACGGGCGGTATGCTTCCCTTCCTTGGGTGAGTACTTAGGCGCTACCAATTTTCTCACCCGGATCCGTTCTGCCCTTTCGTACGTATCTTCCCATTCTGGAACTTATCGTTCCCTTCATGAGGCATGGCCACAATTTGGCGAATCGTGTACTAAGCACGATGCCGGGTTTGGTCGGACGGTCCATCCTGCATCACCCCGAGTCTTATTAACATTTGCTTCATTCATTCGTGTCTTTTACTTTCTTTCTCAGTAGCCCTTCCCGATGGCCTACGTCGGAACCTTCCCTTACTATATTGTGTTCACTCCGCTTACCTATTGCTGTCGCTTGTTACAATCCCTTCGTGCTTCTCTGCATTTCGTAACATATCTTAGTATTTCATTTTCGATGTTATTATCTTATTATGAATTATGTGGTTACCTTAGACCCTACGTATCCTTTCTATCTGACGATCCGACGTTGAATTGCGACGAAAACACCCTAGTTTTATGTTTTCGCGATTAACTACTCTCCATCCTCCAAATCCGCGACAAAAACTAAGGTTTGCGGTTTAGGTTTCAAAATCCGCGATAATTTGCTGCATGGGAGAACTATGTGACAATTTTGCTGCCTGGGGGAAAATCCGCGACAATTTTTCTGGCTGGGAAAAATTCGCTACAATTTTGCTGCGTAGGAAAAATCCGCGATAATTTGTTGCCTTGGGAGAAATCCGCGACAATTTTGCTTCCTGGGGAAAATCCGTGACAATATTGTTGCCTGGGAAAAATCCGCGACAATATTGCTACTTGGGAAAAATCTGTGACAATTTTGCTGTCTAGGGAAAAATCCACGATAATTTGCTGTCTTGGCAGAAATCCGCGACAATTTTGATGTCTTGGAAAAATCCGCGATAATTTCCTACTTCCGCAACAATTTCATGTTTTATGGCTTTTCCGCGGTGTTTTCGTTTATAAGTGACTAATGGCTTGGTTTTGGGCCTTTTCATCACTATTTATAGACATTTTAACTTCCCCCTATTTCTATCTTTCCTTTTCGTTCTTTCATTCCCGTATCCCTCGTTATTCATCATCCAGACTTTACCACTGTATTCCCTATTATTTTTCTAACATAACTTTTTCCTGGCTATTACATCCATCCCCACTTATTTTGAGTTTCGTCCCGAAACTCGTGTGTACCAATCTTCCATTAATTCCGGTGCTCTTTGTCTAATCTCTCGTTCTGTTTCCCATGCGGCTTCCCTTTCTCCTTGATTGGACCATTGTACTTTCACCATGAGAATTAGTTTGTTCCTAAGCTTTCTATCCTCTCTGCCTAGGATTTTCACTGGAACTTCCTCGTATGTCAATTCAGGGGTAATCTCTATTGGTTCCCCCACACATTCTTGGATTCCTTCAGTCAGACTCCTTCTCAGCTGGGTTACGTGGAAAACGTTGTGTATCCTTCTCATCTCTTCCGGAAGCTTCAGCTGGTATGCTAGGTTTCCGATTCTTCGTTCCACCTCGTATGGTCCGAAGTACCGAGGACTCAGCTTACCTGTCCTTGTGGTCCTTAGTACCCCCTTCCTCGGTGATATCTTCACATAGGCGTGATCCAAAACTTTCAGCTCAAGGGTTCTCCTTTTCATGTCTGCCAACTTTTGTATCGGTCATGTGCCGCCGTAATGTTCTTTCGTACCACGGCCACCCTTTCAATGGTGACTTCCACCAATTCTGTTCCCGTGGTCTTTATCTCTCCAACCTCGTCCCATCATAGTGGTGTATGACACTTTCTCCCGTACAGTGCCTCATATGGGGCCATGCCAATGCTGCTCTGAAAACTATTATTATATGCAAATTCTACGAGTGGTAGGAAGTCTTCCCAACCTCCCTTAAATTCCAACACGCGTGCTCGTAACATATCCTCCATGATTTGGTTCGTTCTCTTGGTCTTACCATCCGTCTGTGGGAGGTGGGCTGTGCTCATGCATAATTGAGTTCCGAGGGATTTTTGTAAGCTTTGCCAAGATATAGATGTGAACCTCAGATCCCGGTCTGACACAATATTTTCTGGAATTCCATATAACTTAACTATGTTATCCACATATATTTTAGCTAGTCTGTCTACTCCGTATGTTGTCTTGACCGCTAAGAAATGAGCCGCCTTTGTTAGTCGGTCAACCACTACCCATATCGCGTCGTTCTTCCGTGGGCTCTTAGGTAATTCTATCACGAAGTCCATGCTGATGCTGTCCCATTTCCACTCTTGAATTTCCAAGGGTTGTAGCTTGCCCCTTAGACGTTGGTGTTCGGCCTTAACCCGTTGGCAATTTTCGCATTTGGCCACAAAGTTTGCAATCTTATTTTTCATTCCATTCCACCACCGGTGCGTTTATATGTCCCTATGCATCTTAGTACTTCCTGGGTGAACCGAGAAATCTGAACTGTGTGCCTTTGCATCAATCTTCTTTCTTAACTCTGGCCTGTTTGGTACCCTTACCCGTTCATTCATTCTGATTAGTCAATCGCTTCCTTTGTTTATCTTTGGTTTATCACTCCTTGCTCCATGTTTTCGTGTTACAGGTTTCTCGGGGTCTAATGTCTCGGCCTCTAGTATTTCATCTAGTATCCCTGGCTTTGCGGTAACAGTCCCTAATTTGACTGTGGTCGACTCTACCACTTCCAATTCAAGGTTTTCGATTTCTTTTAACAATGCGTTTGCTAACAAGCCATGGGTTTTCCTGCTCAATGCGTGGGCTACTTGAATCTCTTTTCCGGGGTGGTACTAAATGTTCAAGTCTTAGTCTTTTATCAGTTCTAGCTGTAATAGCCAGGAAAAAGGTATGTCGGGATGATAGTAGGGAATATAGTGATAAAGTCTAGAGGAGAAATAACGAGGGATACGGGAACGAAAGAACGATAAAAAGAAACGAAAAGATTTAAATGTAAAGCATGAGATAATGGAGGGGAAAAATGAAAAGTATGAGGGATCAAAATGTGAATTAGGGAAGTTAAAATATTTATAAATAGGGGTTAGAAGGCCCAAAAACCAAGTCATTTATCACTAAACCGCAAAAATGTACGGAAAAACGCCAAAGCAGTAAATTATCGCGGAAATTTCAAGATCAGTACAAATTGTCGCGGAAATTTTTAGGCAATTTTTGTCGCGGTAATTTTGGTAAGCAACTTTGTCGCGGAAATGTTTCACGTGGAAAAATTATCGCTGAAAATTTTACGTTGAAAATTGTCGCGGATTCATCGAAGGAGGAAAATTGTCGCGAAAATTCAGGGCTTGATAAATTATCGCGAAAACTAAGCCATGTGTTGTTTTGTCGCGGAATTCAGGATCATAGTAGTTTTATCGCGGAAATATACAATTAGGGTGTTTTCGTCGTATTTCAACATCGGATCGTGAAGGAGAAAGATACGAAGAGCCTGCGGTAACCAAACAGTCAATAATAAGATAATAATGTCAAGAAAAATGAAGTANAACACTATTTCAGCAACAAGTCGCGACTGGAATAGTGCAGAATCGATAAGTCGTGACTGGAATAGTGCAGAGTCGATAAGTCTCGACTGGAATAGTGCAGAGTCGATAAGTTTCGACGGGAATAGTGCAGAGTCAATACTCGCGATTACGTGCGATAAGTCGCGACTACGTGCAATAAGTCGCGACTCTACAGCACAGAAAGGTGAAGTCTTGCCTTGGGAAGCGTGATAATGGTCTGAGCCCGTCCAAGTGCACCGGACCTTGTATTTATAGAGAAATCCAGCCCAACTTCACTTATTTGAGCCCATAAGCCTAATTACTTCACTTAGCCCAAAATATTTAAATAACCTCCAATTGTAATATAATAAATGCCATATTGATCCCGAAGTTTTGGAAACCAATCCCGGTCAAGATATTAGTCGGAAATACGACTAGAAAATACCGGAAAACCTCGTATATCAGTTCTGTGCCTCCAAACAGTGAATACGCAGCCACATAACATCGTTGCACCCCACTGATGTGCTCCTGTGTGGCAAATTACGAAAATACCCCTGGTCCCGTCCTGGGCCAAAATCGCCCAAAACATCTCAAAACACTTACAGAAGCTTTAAATGGGGCCCAGCGAGCCATAATTGTGAGAATACCACCTATGAATGTCTTGCGATAAAATATAAAAATACTGAAAATACAATATAACCACGTCGGACGAGCTCTCGGGTAAGGATAAATACAAGAGAATATCACTACCTAAACGTTTAGTAATCATATCAGTTAGTTGAAGTCTTGTGTTAATGTGCTCCAAAGTAATTCTATGTCAGAAACCATATTACGCACGAAATGACAATCAATTTCGAAATTATTTGACTTATTCATTGAAGATGGGATTCATCACAATGTGTGTAATAGCCAGGAAAAATGTATGTCGGGATGATAGTAGGGAATATAGTGATAAAGTCTAGAGGAGATATAACGAGGGATACGGGAACGAAAGAACGATAAAAAGAAACGAAAATATTTAAATGTAAAGCATGAGATAAAGGAGAGGTAAAAATGAAAAGTATGAGGGGTCAAAATGTGAATTAGGAAAGTTAAAATATCTATAAATAGGGGTTAGAAGGCCCAAAAACCAAGTCATTTATCACTAAACCGCAAAAACGTACGGAAAAAACGCCAAAGCATTAAATTATCGTGGAAATTTCAACATTAGTACAAATTGTTGCGGAAATTTTTAGGCAATTTTTGTCGTGGAAATTTTGGTAAGCAACTTTGTCGCGGAAATGTTTCACGTGGAAAAATTATCTCGGAAAATTGTCGCGGATTCTTCGAAGGAGGAAAATTGTCGCGAAAATTCAGGGCTTGATAAATTATCGCGAAAACTGAACCATGTGTTGTTTTGTCGCGGATTTCAGGAACAGAGTAGTTTTATCGCGGAAATATACAATTAGGGTGTTTTCGTCGCATTTCAACGTCGGATCGTGAAGGAGAAAGATACGAAGGGTCTACGGTAACCAAACAGTCAATAATAAGATAATAACGTCAAGAAAAATGAAGTACTAAAATATGTTACGAATTGCAGGGAAGCATCAGAGATTGTAACAAGTGAAAACAACAAGTAAGCGGAGTGAACACAATATAGTAAGGGAAGGTTCACACTTAGGAAACAGGATCGGGTTAATAAAGAAGAAAGAAAAAGGCACGAATGAACGAGATAAATGTTAATAAGACTCGGGGTGAGGAAGGATGGACCGTCCGACCGAACCCGGCATCGTGCCTGGTACACGATTTGCCAAAGGAAGGGCATGCCTGATGAAGGGAACGATAAGTTCCAAAGATGGAAAGACGCGTACGTAAAGGGCAAAACGGATCCGGGTGGAAAAAGGGATAGCGCCTAAGTACCCACCAGAGGAAGGGAAGCTTATGGTCAGTCGAGTCATCCAACAGCTAACGGTTGGCTTGGGCGGGACATGCACCGAGCATGTTATTCTCGGTAACAGTAAAGTTAAAGTATGAGGGGGATGATTAGGGTAAAGGAAGAAGGAAATAAGAAAAGAACGGTTAAAATGAAAGATTCACGTGTGTGTGTACGGTTTAATAAAGAAACGAAAGGATAATGTGTGCGTGTGTGAAGTTTCCTTTAATAAATTGTGACCGCTTTACAGATTTTGTAGGTGACGCGGACGAGGTATGAGAGGGGAATGGGATGAAGGTCGTCGGTTGTCCGGTGATAGAGTCCGGTCCTTTGGAGAACACTCTAAATTATGTTGTCGAACTTTGATATTTTCGAACTACGTTTTCAGTTTACATTCGAATGTTTCGTTTTATTTAGCACGTTTTAAAAAAACAGCTAGGCCTAAATTGGGGTCGTTACAATGTGTATGTCAGCTTGACTGTCACATAATAGCTGCACTGGTGATCAATTGATTGGGAATTTCTAAAACCATGAGACTAACCTGGTTCGAGGTCGATAAAGAACCAGGATCGTCTTAAAAAACACAAAGTTTCAACATTCACTAAGTTGATTCTTGCAAGACATTCATGATGTACACATAAATATAGTTATATGTATACTATTTACTATAATGTTTGAGCACAATCATTTTTAACTTTTCAAAATGCATTTTTGAATTTTCAGTATAAAATAAAGGATAGTATAATCATGTTAACTTCTAAATATTTAATGATCTTCCTCTTAGTTATTTATGTTTATATGCTGAACATTTTTACTTTCAACTAATTGCTCGTTTAGATTTTACAGCGAGGTTGCTACGAGATACCATCAGAAAGGATACATCATTTTCTCGGCCTTCTCTTTGTGAGTCCGCATGAATGTTAGATGTCAGTTTTTGAGTTTTTTATAATAATATGTCGAATCTATGAAACCCCATATTTTTTCTTACTTCATCGGTTTCATTTACATATTTTTTAAAGGGAACATTATGTATCTAAATCTCCACAAATTTTCAACCTTATTTGGTGAGTATTTTTGTTGAAGTGGTTTAGATCGTACACTTCAAGATATTACTGGAGAACAAAAAAATTTGGAGGAAAGACTATTATTCTTAGAAGAGACTTCCGTCAACTTATTTGAGTTATCATATCACGACAAAATCGCAAATAATAAATTCTAGTATCACCAAGTCAACAATATGCAATGTAATCACAACTCTTCCATTGGTCCAGATTATATGCTTGCCTATCAAGATGCAATATTTTCAAGTTACCTTCTTCGAGTTGGTAATGTAAAAGAAATAAGTGTAAGAGAAGACTTTAATAGAATACTGGACGATATTGTTATCGCATGGGAAGGAGAAACCAGTATTGAACGCTTGATAACTTTTGTCTATAATGATCTCAAGTCGCATATACATGATTCAGAATAGATGACATAAAGAGTCTTACTAACTACTCTAAATAAATATGCGGAGAAATTGAATACAAAAGTACTACATGTGTTCCCAGGTGAACTGATTACATACAATTCATCAGATTATATAGAAGAAGATTATCAACACTTATATGCCCTAGAATTTCTAAACTTCGTATGCTTTGAGAGTCTACCACCTCATGATCTGAAGCTTAAACTAGATGCACCTATCATGCTTCTCTGTAAAGTTGACACTTATATGGGTCTACGCAATGTAACACATCTAATTTGCAAGAAATTTATGTAAAACACTATACAAGCGAATATCATTTATGGTCAATCAAAAGTAAAGACAATATATATTCCTCGAAAACCAATGAAAAATGGAGATGACAACATACTGTCATTTCAAATGACTAGGAAACAATTCTCAATACGTCTTAGTTTTGGGCTAAAAATCAACAAATCTTACAGACAAACAATTCATTGAATTGACATTTATCTATCCAATAATGTTTTCAATCATTGACAACTATATGTTGCACCATCTAGAAGAATCACAAGTAATACTACAAAAATTTTGACAATTAAAATCAAGTGTACGGTTCCAAAGACACAAAAAATGAAGTATACAAAGAAGTGTTTAATTATCTTAATGTTTAAAAACTTTGTTGATCTTACAATATCAAACATCATAATCTATACATTAATCATTAAAATTAAATATGAAAAAATCAATCACTATAACTCAAGTTTTACAAATTAACAAAACAAAATAAACAAGTTAAAAGATACATAATCATTATATACAATATAAATTAAAGCAACTACATTTATTTACAAAAGTTTAATGTGGCACGTCCTTGGACGTGCATATAGCTATTGGCTAGTACCAACATATTACAACTTTATTAATTTTCTCCATAGGGCGAACAAAAAAAAAATAGTGCAAAACATTTATGTTATTTGATAATTTTGTTTCATAATATTTTCTATTCGGTAAATATTTTATTTTCAAGCAATGTTACTACAAAAGTTTAAAAATAACAAATTTAGTAATAACCAATGATATTTTTGACAAAGTTGGTCCTGAAAATTTTCAAATTTTATAAAATTTGGCAATATCTAAAATTTGGCAATTTTGACAATATACTTTTCTTAATTTACATAATAATCCAAATAGAATTCCAAAATAAAATGATCATTAATCTCATAATTTTCTTAATGTAAGTCCAAATTAAACATGTGGATATTAAGTTCCACTTGATAAGAGATGCTCTAGATAAAAAAGTTTTTTCGATAAAAAAAATACATACAGAAGATAATCATGCGAATATGCTCACTAAGGTGGCTTTACGGAATGTTCCGTTAAAAAAAAATGTGGTAACAATTAGAAATCATCAATTCTGTTCCAAAGAAATTGGTTTGGAACAAATTGGAAAGTCCAAACAATGATTTAGAATTGCTCTATGGCGAGAGGAGAAGATTGTTGACCAAACACCGGTCGACATACTTTGTTGACCAAGAAGTGACAATTGGTATGGACTCAATCATCAGTCTATCCATCGAGGGCATCTCCAGGACCAATAGACACCGTGTCAATCGGGTTCATACCAGTCGATCACAAAGAATGTCGTTTACATGACATGATATTTTTGGTATAGATCCAACCAAAGAACAAATAAAATATCAATGATGTCGAACAACCGTCAATCGAACATAACAACAAGATGAAGTCATCCACTATTGAATGTGCAAACATAAAATAAAGAGCAAAACCTGATGTGTCAAATGTGGGAAACATGGGACTGATTGCAACTATAAATACATTGCCGCTAAAATTGAGAGGAAGTAGTGAGAACAACTTATGAATATGAGTTTTCTTGAGTGTTGTATTTCTTTATTCATTTGATACTAAATCGACATTCTACGTAAAATTTGTGTCATTTTCTTCATTCCGCATTTGGTCTTAGTTAAAATCAACTAAAAATAAAATCATAAAATGATTCAACACCAACACTCTAGAAGTTATTTGAGGCTATGTTCTAAAACCATATTGGAAACACAAACCAGTGTTCCATCCGGTTCGGTTTAAACTGGTTTGACTCGTTTTTGGTTTTTTAATGTCTTTATAATATATTTGTATATGTTTTCTTGCAAATTTATATTATTCAAATCAATGTTTTCATACCTGATGGTATACCACCTCTATGTTAAATATCGGGTTTGATCGGTATTTTTTTCGTACAACCCGATATTTAGTATTTGGGTCAATTGCAGGTTTTTTTCGAATCTGATCATAAAAAATTAATTAAATATTATTATTTTAAAAAAATAAAATAAAATTTAGTATTGGCCGATTACCATCGTATCGCTCATACCCACCCGGATCATTACGGAAACATTGATTCAAACAATAAACATTGAATAAAAAGAAGTTGTGATTTCCCATGTTCAAAGAAATGTGTTCTGGATTTTATCCCCTTGCCGTTGATTTTTGAAATGAAGAGAACCCCTAACCACAATTAAATCCTAATGATATTTTCAGCATTGCATCAAGAAGTAAGAAGAGGGACCCGAGTGCTGCTTCAATTCTGAAAATTCCCTGGTCTGTCGAGTCACCATCAAATCATCAAAAATAATTACAGAAATTTTCAGAGAAATCTTCATCGTCAATTCTGAAAATTATAATAAATAAGCCGGAGATCTTCTGAAAGAGGGAGGAGTTGGCATGATATCAGATTTCTCACCATAAATCTGACCGGGTTCGGAGCAGAACACGGGAATAAAATCGGTCCAGTTTTGGAACACAGATTTGAGGTGCTAATGGACAATGGCGAAATGTTGTTATGGCTTAAGTAAATGTTTCAAATATTTTATCGGTAGGCACCATTGCCTCCAATGTGCAAGTTTTTCATGAAAATCTGTGTTAAGGACATCCTATTCAAACTCTGATTCTTGTGATTTTCATCTTGTGATTTTCATATTATAATTTGTAATTTTTTTCTGTACCTAAGTGGTGTAATTTGTAAGGGGTCGAGGTTAGATGGGTGTGAGTGGCTGGGGCCGTGGGCTTAGGCACATTCGTGGAGCTGGACAGGTAATTGTGGAGCTTTGGAGTCTTAACATTGTGCTGATGTTTTTCCACAAAGTATGGATTTGCAGTATCGCCAAACATTGTGCTGTTTCTATATTGACTCTTTTTTGAACAGTTTGTGCACTATTTTCTTGTAACATAAATTGATATGCGAATGAGTAAACGCAAAATGTTGTTAGCAAGCCTACCCAAAGCTTCCTGTCAGTCTCATTAAAGCAGAGCAGCAATCCATAAAACCTCAATCACTACTATAAAGGCTGATGACTCCAGCTTACCCAAGAACCTTGTCCTTGAGCTCGAGCTTCTTGAATTGGCCGACGCAGCTGTGCCATTTCTTGAAAGTGTCGGGTTCCTGTCGCTGCTGCACAAAGTATATAATTATTCCCTATTGCTTCTTTGTTTGGATATAAGTTAATGCTTATTACTTACCTTCCAGGGAAAACGCAGGAACCATGGCCTGGAAACAAGATGTGTTATTATAATCTAAAGCTAAATTCAAGTAAGATATGTTATGCATGCTTACTTGGATTTGTGTTGGTTAAAGTAGCTACTCCATTGAAATCACAACTTCCCGGAGTTCTTCCAGATTGATGATAGTATGCATTAAACGCATACGTTGCATGTGCGATCACCGTATCCGGTTCATAACACGGTTGTCCTTGTAGTAATGGTGAGCAATCCACTTTTCCAGGTCCACAAGCCCAATCTAGAGCTGCTTGCACCATTCTTGTATCCATCTCTTCTCTTGCACTACAATAAGTTCTGTTACTGGTGCCATTTGTTGACATCGAGCCGGATTCAGAAACATGCAAAATATAAATCGGAGCTCCATTTGCATCGAACAAGCCCCAGTTCTTCTCAGACAATGGCCCTTGCTTCAAGTCCTCATTGTACAGTTCATAAATAAAAGTACTTACAACAGTACCAGGATACTTGGGAGTTCCGGTCTTGTTAAGGACATGCCTAATTAGATTGCTGTTATAAGTATCAGCATTGTCCGAAGTCGCATCTGGCTCGTTAGAATCACCTTTCGATGGCCAACCGGACTCTGTTACCATAACCGGCACATTGGTAATGTTAAGGTCATTCATAGCAGAGTAAGCAGCATCAACTATAGCATCAAATACATTAGTATAATGGAGTAATGTATTTGCATCCACAGCTTCTTTATTTGCAGGAAGAGGCTTCAGTAGTGCATAATCCAATGGAATTACACCATTTGATTCAACGTAATCGAAATACGGATACACATTGACCATGAAATACGAATCAGTTGACTGCAGAAACTTGAGCATTGGGACTAAAACAGAGTTCCAAGAACGATTAAAGAAAGCTTGAGAAGGTGGAAAGGAGTCGAGAATAAGTGAAGAAGCAAGAGGAGTTGAAACTTTGATTTGGCTATCAAGATCTGAAGCCACAAGTGCAGAATGTATAAATCTCATAGCATTAACAAGAACAGGAGCCAAATGAGGTGAAGATGTTAGAACCTCAGAGCCAACACAAATCGATGTTATATTTGTAGCAGGATAATGAGAAACAACATTCTGAGAAACCCAATTTGCAGCAGTGGAATTTGATGAACCAACACCTAAAAGTTCATCATTTGGTAAGGTAATTGAAACTTTGATCCTTGTATTGGCTAAAGCAAGAAGCATCCCTCTATCAGCATTATACAGTCTTACATGATGAATCTGTTGTGATTTCAGCAAAGCAACTACTTGTGTTGGATGCGGCATGTCTGAAAGCTCAGTTCCTATGTTCACTCCGACAAAAGGATCTGCAAGAAAACAGTTAAGATTATGAAGGAAAGAAGCCCATATGAGTATGAACCAGTCGGTAAACTACCTTCATTAGCAGCAGAAGCAGCTAGAATCAAAAGGAAGAAGACTAAGAGCTGTAGCGCCATTGTTATTTGTGAATGGAGAAAGGGAAGAATAAGGGAGCAAGGGAAAAATGCATTTAAGAATGAAGATGGCGAAACTCGGTTGTTAGATCATTATCCAACGGTTAGAAATTGACATCCATATTCGTTATTTTTTTTACTGCTTTTTCTTTGTTATTTTGGGATTCTGTTGCATTTACGGCCTCGAGTTACGTAAAAGTAAAAAAATATAGCCGTTGAAGCCGTCCTTTGTAGATTTTTTCTGCAGGTTTACAGAACAAAAGTACATCTTTTAACCTCCTTTAATTTTAACGAGAAAATCATATCTTTAATCCTCATATTTTAATCATTTTCACAAATTTATTTCTCTAAACTTATTTTAGTATTTTTAGTTCTCAAATTTTGAATATTTGACAAAATCGATCCTCATATTTTGGAACATTTGGTAAAATCGTTCATCAAATTTTATATTTAATCATCCAAATAAAATCGAACAAAATCAATCCATGTATTTTGATAACAGTTGCAAAAATAGTCTCCGTATTATATAAAATGAAAATGACAAATTATATTTGCCATATACATAAAACTTAGAAGACATAATTTGTCAAATGTGGTAAAATAAGAGGATTAATTTTGTCACAAATAAAATTAAAGGACTTAATCAGCCACAATTTTGAAAGTAGGAGGACCAAAATTACTATAATAGAAAATTACGATGACCAAATTTGTGCGTCGCCCATTTTTAATAGCTTATTTTCTGCATATTTTTTTGTAAATTATATTCTCATTATTTTTAGAATTTCTATTCAATAAATTTTATAGTTATGAAAATTATTGTCACTAAAATGTAAGGTTGACAAAATTTGTCTTCATAATTCATTATTATTTGCAAAATTAGTTTCAAAAGTCTAATGTGTATGAAATAATTGTTTTCAAAGTTTTTCAATTTTGTCAATTGAAATTTTCGGTTAAATCAAAATTTTAACCAATTTTGTTATTTTGGAAATTTGATTCACCTATTTTTGAAAATTTTGAAGTTCAAATTTATTAAAATTTTTAAAAAATTTAGAAACTAAATATATGAAAGTATATGACCAATTTGTCAAAACTAAAAAGTTAGGGAAGTCCATGTCATTATCTCCTTATTTTTAATTTGTTTATGTATTTTAAAGGAATTATATTAATTGCGTAGATTCAACCAACGTACTTAAACTCGTAATTCGTGTTGCTTGAGTATTCATGTGTTGTTGAACAATAATTTCAAATTGAATATTAGTTATTTTATCAGTAATTATATTAATTATTTAAAAAAATTGAATAAGAACATTCAACCAATATTTAATGGTTTTAGACATGATGGGGATTTTGGATCAATAACAAATAAAATTTAGGAATATTGAAATTCACTGCAATTATCTGGAAACACAGCTTTTCAACCACGGTCAAAAAGTCTCCCCCCAATTTTTACTTTTCAAAGCAAATTTATTTACCAGTACGGTAACCTGGAGTTGGGCCCATTAACCAATTCAAATATTAATGGAATAGAAAAAAATATGGCCCAAGGAATTGGGCTTACAGAACCTTCAGATAAACGACGTCGTTGGAGGAGATAGGGCGGGCTGAGACGGTGCAGTTTGAGCACTGTGGAAGAGTGACTGATAGCTGTAATTCTTCTAGTATTTTACTGTTTGATTCGCAGTTCCCAACTACGCTGAGTCGGTGAAGATAATCATTTAAAAGAATGGATGCTAGGGCAAAAAGTAAAGCACTGTTTCGAGCGAAATTGAACGCTCAGAAGCAGGAAAAGCAGCGAATTGATTCACCTCTTGTCAGGTACTGCTGAAAATTGCGAGTTTATGTTGATTTATAGTACAAATATTTGCCATCAAACCTTCTGTGAAGATGGTTTATGTATTTTTGTATTTAGAAACGATTCACTGAATTTTTTTCACTTTCTTTAAGTTCTGTTGTGGTAGTTTTACAGCACTCATTGATTGAAAATATTGATGGGGTCGATTATTAGCCGATTAAGCTAAGTTGCTTTTCAATGCTGCAGGTATAATGATCAGGATCAACTTATATGCAGAGTTTGTGATGTTGTCATCAAATCTGATGCACTTTGGCCTGCACATCAAGCTTCTCGTAAGCACCATAAGGTAAATTTGAGGCTATTGTGGCTTGTGATAGCATATTGCTTTTGGTATAACTTTTCATTTATATATATTGTGTATTATTCTGTTCAGGCTGTTGACCAGCTAAAAGCCAATGCTGCTGTAGTTAATCGAGAAAATATTGCAAAACCTGAATCTGCAAAAGATTTGCGGAAGCCTACAACCCAGCAACCTAAACATTTGGAAGGAAGAAATGAACACCAAAATCCATTGCATTCGCGTGGATCTTCCTCACTGCCTGCTGATTTTTTCGACAGCCAAGTGACAAAGAGGTCAAAAATAGGTGACAACCAATTTTGAGCTTATTTGGATTGTACATACTTTAGTTCTTGGCCTTATTTGCTTTTTGTTTGTTTGGTTAAAAATTCTGTTCCTTTACAGAAGGGAGCTCTGGGATTACTGACGATTCTATTCCACAAGGCAAAGATTCAGAGATGACTCAAAGTCATGGGGCAAATGTCTCTGGGAATGCAACCGATGGACTATTATCCACCAAAATAACGCAGACAAGATACCCTGAATTTCAATCAATACAAGATCAGAATAATGTTTCAGTACCAGCGGTGGGTTCTGAAGATGCGAAGCAAGCAAAAAGTGTTCTTCCTGAGGGATTTTTTGACAACAAAGATGCTGATTTGCGTGCACGAGGCATTGTACCTGCGAAACCGGATGTCAAGTGAGTTTCTAATCCTGATTTTTATGTGCCATCCATCCATGAATGCATCTATGTTTATTGCATATCTGTATGTGATTTTCCTTCCTTTTTTGAGAAACATATATGCCACGTTACTGTTGAAAAGTAGAATGAATCATATTTAAAGTTACTCGTACTAGAACCGGGGCATTTGGCCCCTTTCAAAATTTGGGACATTCCCAGCATGATTATTTACTTGCCCATATCGTTTCAAGGGATGAGTACAAAGAGTATGAAAAGCTAATCAAAGATGATTTACAAGAAATCGATAATCGTCTCGTGGAAGAAGAGGTAATTAAGTTATTTTACTGGTTTATCTCAACAAGAACCATGCCTTAACATTGTGCTTCTCGTGTTAACGTGACAGTTTGATGCGGCCGAGATAATCGAGGAGGAAGAGACGATGGAACAAAGGTAAACAATCATCTATACTCTTCAATTTCCGATATAATAAAGGTATTATTCTCGTGTCCAGAACCTATAAACAGAGAGTTGAATTATTAAGAACCAAGAAACTTGAGCTTAGAGCTTCCAAATCTGCAACTGCTGCTCTTAAACTTAACAAAGTCACCACAGTTGGTGACGGTAAATCCTCCGATGACGACGAAGATGATCACAGTCGCAAGATCGATTGGAGGGCAAAGCGTCTTTGACTCACAAAAGCGGTCTAAGTTGATGCATGTTTTTCAAAAATGTTTGCATGACAATTAAATCTATTCAATTCAATATTTACTATCAAATTCAAATTATTTTTATAACAGTAGGCAAATCTGTTAGGAAATTCAAGGCAAAATTATATTTATTCCTGTGATCAATTTATGTGATGATGATAAAGTGTAAATCAAAAAATAAAATGATATACAAGATTTAGAATAGAAATCTATAACAAGTAAAAATCATCTATTAATAAACATCTCATGAATTTACTATTACAAGAAAAATATGAAACATGAGTGATGAGATCTTCGGAACCTGGTACCCCGAACTTGGGTAGGTCTAAGTTTACTCAGGCCAACTCAAATGACATAAGCCGAATTTGGAGGTCTAAATCCAGTCCACGCGAATGGGCGGCCTGATGAGAACAGTTGGGCCCGAAGGCCCGATCTTAGTGATCGGGACCGATCGATGGAATCACGCGCTCTCCTCCTCACTAGGACCGATCGGTCCAGGATGCGAAGACTACGCTTCGGGCCATCCGCACTCCTCGGCATGCGACAATAACCTCTAATAATCTTGTCATAAGTATGCGTGACAGTGTTGTACGAGCCCCCATGGTTTGGAGACAGCCGGCTAGTCGCGCCGAAAAGCCTGACGCCGAGCAATTAGCTAGAGCCACGACCGGCGGCTGTCCCGCCCGACACGAGCCGACCTAGCCATATGGGACAAGCACAAAACGACACCCTACTGTTCACACAGTAGTAAAAGCCTATAAAAGGGACACTTGGGAGCGACAACATCCTCTCCTTCGGTTTTTCTCTGTTTTCCCTTACGTTTCGCTTCATTTGTTGTATCTAAAGAACAAATATGACTTGTGTATTCAACAGCTTTGTTATTGGATCGATTAAGAGCATTTCTAGCTATTAGTCAAGTGGTTTTTTTCCATTTTCCAAGGGTTTTCCACTCTAAAATTGCCCTGTCCTTTTCCATTTGATTCTAGATCGTTTCCCCCCTTACCAAACAAATTAAAGCCGAGTTCATCTTGCAACGAACCGGACGACTGTTGATACCCCCGGTTTTCAGACCACAACAGTTTGGTGCCGTCGGTGGGGACGATTTTCTAAAGTCCCATTTGAGATCTTTACCTGGGATAGGATAATCAAAGGCATGGCAACCAGAACTTCGACGAACGATACTGATGCGCTTCCTAGCAGCCTTCCAGCGTCAACGTTCTCTCTGCAGGACCTAGAGGATGTTGTCAGGAAAGTAATAATAGAAGTTACGTGGGAGAGGAGTGGAACAGAACTATCGGCAATCACAATCACTGTTCCAGCAAGCAGAGGGTACGAAAGCGACCCTGACGCGCAAAGCTCCAATGAAGAGGAGATTATAAGGCGCGGAGTGACGATGAGGAGGATGAGATATCAATCTACTCCACCTCCTCGAGTCAGAACCCCAACTCCCGTTCCTGTGACTGATCAGGAACAGATGCAGAGACGCATCGATGAACTTACCAGGGAGTTGGAGACTCTACGAATGCAGAGGGATTGCGAGCCCAATCTTGGGTGCAATCTTGGACTATTCGATCGGACATGGATGCCCCGATCAGGTGGAACAAAGATGATGACAGGTGACATAATCTACATATGACCCAGGAATCATCCCATCATTCTGGAGGTGTCTCCACTGCATTGGGAGATTTGATGCTCCCTTTTTCGAAGAGATCTTGGCCGCAGTCCCCGATCAATACTACCGCAACCCTGAAGGGTTGCCAGTATTCAGAGGCGACGGTGATCCGATCAATCACGTCACGTATTTCGAGCTGAGGATGGGGACCGTTTGGGGCTCTGACTCATTGAAGTCCCGCATCTTCACAGCCGGATTACAGGGCGATGCCCGGACCTAGTTCAAGAACTTGCCTGCTCAATCCATACAGTCGTATGTCGGATTCATCCTGGCTTTCTCGGAGCAGTTTGCTCCCAATGTAGGACCGCCTCGAAGCAGAAAGGAACTATACAACTTGAAATATATCCCGGCAAAGATGAGTCTCTGGTCTTTCATGGAGAAGTTCAACAGAACCGCTCGGGGTATCAAGTTGGAGCTTCGGGATAAAATCGACATCCTACAACTGGTACTGGGACAATGTGGGCTTTCGGCCAGCCTTGTGAAAAGCCCACCGCCCACCTTGGGAAAACTCCTTTAGAAGATCAACAAGTACATCAAGGGGGAGAGACAATCGGTGCCAGCCCCGGCACTACAACGATAGGGCAGGGGATCGAAGATCCCCCCAGCACGAACAAGATAAAGGCCAGCACGGCCAAGAAAACCGTGGCCATGGTCGGAGAAGGAGATGGCGGAGCCGTGGCGGCAGAGACCCGCAAAATGAAGGTGGAAGACGGGAGCAGCCCGCTCCCCCACCTGCTGAAGTATGCACCAAACCTCCCCCAAATGAGGTGGTGCCTAGGGATAGGGAGGTCGCCGGAAATATTTATGTTATCTCCGGTGGAATAAGAATAAATGAGTCGGTCAGGGACCGAAAGAGGGCAGCGCGCAATGAGTTCCTCGAAATCTCTGAGTCTGTAGCAATGGTCAAGTATGAGTCGGCCGAGCGGTCCTCTACCTTCGAGGACGACATTACCTTCACCGCGGGCGATCGAGAAGGGGTTATCGATCCCTGTTATGATCCTCTCCTCATCACACGAATCATCACCGACCGACGGGTCCACCAGGGCTTCATGCAATCTAATGAAGCGTGAAGTGGCAGAAATGTTGGGAGCCGCGGCCCATGATCTCCCTATTGCCAACATAACCCTTTGGGCATTTGACCAAAGGAGCTTGCTCTCGTGCGGGAAAATTCTCTTCCCGGTCACGTTGGGGGAGCCAAATAGGGACCGATCGAAAACCCTGGAATTCATCGTCGTTGAAGTCGATCTAGCTTACAACGCGATTATTGGACGGACCGACCTCGGCAAGTTTGAGCCGGTCCCTTCCACGCACCACAAGATGCTCAAGTTCCCCAGTTCCTCTCCACTCATGGAGTGATTTCTATCAAGGGAAACCAAAAAGTAGCAAGACAGTACTACATGAGCTCGTGTCGAACTCTGGCACCGATTAAGAGAGCCCGGGTGGATTTGCTCAAAGAGCCCCCGCACCCGAGGCAGACTATGGAACCCGTCGGGTTCAAATTGATCAACTTGGTTGAGGACGACTCAACCAAGACTACCCGCATCGGGGCGCACTTGGCCCCGGCCTTCGAAGAAGAGCTGGTCCACTTGCTGAGAAGCAATGTGGACATATTCGCCTGGACCCCGGACGATGTCCCGGGGATTGACCGATCCGAGAGTGAGCATCGGATCAACACTGAGCCTGGAACGAAGCATATTAGGCAAAAGATGAGACGTTATTCTCCTGAGAAGATTGAGGTCATCCGGGCCGAGGTGAACAAGTTGTTGCGGTCGGGTTTCATTAGGGAGATTCACTACACTGAGTGGGTTGCGAACCCAGTGGTGGTCTCTAAGGCTGATGGGAAATGGAGGATGTGCATCGACTTTACCGATGTCAACAAGAGCTGTGAGTCGGATCCTTTCCCACTGCCACATATTGACCGATTGGTGGATGCTATAGCTGACAGTACAATGATGAGTATCATGGACGCTTACTCCAGGTACCATCTGAAATTCATTGCTAAGGAAGATCAGAAGAAGTCATCATTCATGACAGAAGACAGCATTTATTGCTATGAGGTTATGCCTTTCGGCTTAAAGAACGTTGGAGCAACATACCAGAGGCTTGTTAACAAAATCTTTAGAGATTTTATAGGCCACATTATGGAAGTGTATGTTGATGATATGATTGTCAAATCCATGAATGATGAAGACCATATTCCTTATTTGTCTCGCTGTTTCGAAGTATGCCGTTAATATAAACTCAAACTAAATCCGAACAAGTGTTGCTTCGGGATCCGAAGTGGCAAGTTCCTGGGATATTACGTTTATGAGAAAGGCATAGAGGTTAATCATGAGAAAGTCCAGGCGATTATTGACATGCAACCTCCGAGAAACAAGCGAGAATTTCAGAGGTTGAATGGCCGATTGACAGCGCTGAGCAGGTTTATCTCTAGGTCCATGGACCGGACTTTACCCTTTTTCAGAGTATTAAGAAAAGCCAGCCATCTTGGCTGGACTGAAGAGTGCGATTGAGCCTTCTCAGACATGAAGACTTATCTAAGCACTCCTCCTGTGATGGTGAGCCCGACCTGCCATGAACCATTATGGTTATATCTGGCCGTATCAGAGGCCGCTGTCAACGCAGCTTTGGTAACCATTGGGGATGACGTTCACCGACCTGTCTACTACGTGAGCCATTTCCTGTTACCAGTCGAAACCAGATACACTACCTTGAAAAAATTCATGCTGGTCTTGCAGAAAGCTATATCCAAGCTTAAGCATTATTTTTAAGGCCAAAGGTTTATGTGTATACTTATTAGCCTCTAAAACAGTTTTGAGTCAGGCGGACTCCAATGAAAGGTTGGCCAAGTGGAAAATCAAGATCAGCTCCATGTATGTGGAATTCGTATCCCGAAGGGCGATCAAAGCTCAGGGCCTCGCGGATTTCGTGGTCGAGATGACCCGATCAGCCATTTTTCTGAACCAAGAGGACGACCGATGGGTCATTTATGTTGACGGATCAACCTTCGGGGGAAAGGGAGCGGGATCACATTTACCACACTGCAAGGCGACGATATCCATTCCGTGGTCAAGTTCTTATTCAGTGGAACGAAGAATGTGGTGGAATACGAGGCTGTGCTGTTCTCGTATTCAGGGATATTCAGGGATGACCTTAGCCCGAAAGATGGAAGTTGCTAAAGTGCGAATGTTCTCGGACTCCAAGTTGGTGGTGGAACATTTCGCAAGAAGATTTGAAACACATGAGCCAACCATGAAGCTATATTGTGCAAAGGTCCTGGAGTTGTCAAAGAAGTTCAATGAATTCTCACTTGACTATGTGCCTAGAGAACAAAATAAGGTGACCGATGCATTAGCCAGACTGGCTGCAGGCCTGCTGGATATTGGACCAGGCACCGTATCGGTCCACATTCAGGACCGACCTTCGGTCGAGGTATCTGTGACCGAACAGTAATTCGAAGAGATCGGGGTTTTATGACATGAACTTCAGGACCTAAAAGTAAACGCCATTGACGTGCCAGGGGAACTCACATGGATGGATCCCTTCATCAAATACCTGACCAATGGCCATCTACCAGAGAATGCATCTGAGGCCAGGAAGGTCGAGACCTGGTCCATGCGATATGTGCTGAACGACGGGCGTCTATTTAAGAAGAGTTTTGAAGGACCACTCCTGCGATGTCTGTCCCCTATTGAGACTGAGGCCGTCATGATTTATGTTCATAAGGGGATATGTGGTATACACTCTGGAGCCCGATCTTTATACCATCGCATTATTAGGGCCGGGTATTTTTGGCCGACGCTCCTTGAGCATGCTATAAAGTACACGAAGCGCTGCGCTGCTTGCCAACATCATGCTCCGGTTGCCCAGTCACTAGAAGCACCCCTATCAATGACTCCACTTCCTTGTCCGTTCGATAGATGGGGGATTGATATCTTGGGACCATTTCCCCGATCGGTAAAGCAGCGCAAGTTCTGCATAGTGGCGGTTGAGTAAATCTATCGAACGAAAGTTCTGCATAGTGGGGATTTCGAACGAAATCTCGCGAATCCCCTGGCCGAGCAAAGAGTCGCGAGTTTTGAAACAAAAACTCGCGACTCGCGACTTTTCGAACGAAAAGTCGCTAATAACGGATTCTCGTGAATATTGAGATTAATTCTAGCGAGAGACATGCATTGGGAAGTGTGCCTATCGTCTGAACCTTTTTTTGGGGCTCACGGTCTTGTATTTATAGAAAAATTCGGCTCAATAAGTCAACTTAAGGTCAAAAAGCCCAATCTTAGTCAAATTAGCCCAATTAATTAGAAAATATCCAATTAATCCGGAATAAGTGTCACAGCGCCCCGGAACTTCGAGAAAATATCGAGAAAATATCCAACTTACTTAGAATGTACCCTGGTCGAACACTAGTAGCACATAATGTCGAGAAAATATCCGGGAATATTCTGTACCAATTCATTGTCTCCAAATTCTTAGTAGATAGCCAAAAATATCGCCTTAGATCGCCAACGAACTTTCCGAGTGTCAAATTACGAAAATACCCCTGGCATCATTTCCGATCGAAATCATCCAAAACACCTCAAAACATCATCAGAATCCTCATACGTACGCTCGGGATGCCCAAATTACGAGATTTCTCCCGAAATCACCTCGCTCAATAAATATAATAGAAAATCAAAAATACCCTTTAGCCACGTGAGACGAGCCCCGGGGGTATCATAATTACATAAATAACCCCGGGCAATATCAATCTCTTTGACCGATCTCTCCATAAGGTCAAAGAGTGGATAGTTGGGATCGTATTCCAATGGGGGTTCTTCTAGTTCAGGGATCTCACGGAAGCTTCCATCCTTGGTTAGGGGGTCGATCGTCTCCCAACGCCCATCTTCGGGATCTAGACCAAACTTGTTGATCATTTGATCCTTCATGTTGTCCATATACAGGGAGACGCTCGGTCCATAAACGTTTGCCGCTAAAGCAAACATCAACGGTGATCGGGCAAAACCTAGAAGGGCTTCCCGAACCGCTCCCTCAGTTGCTTCTTTGCCCATAACCAATTCTTCTGCTAAGGCATCCTTTTCCTCCCTTAAGGCATCATTTTCTTCCTGGATCGAAGAAGAAGTCTGTTGCTTTCATCAGATAGTTCTTGAATTTGACGCTCCAGTTCCAAAACGCGGGCTATTGCGGAGTTTGTAGATGCTTGGGCCTCTCCCGCCTTAGAGGCAACTATTGAAAGCTCAGTGCCCGCTCCAAGCAACTCTCCATTCAAACGGTCCCACTCGGCTCGGACCGATTCCAGCTCTTGTTGCTTGATCTCAACTTGCCCCTGAGCTAGGGCAAGTCGACTCTCCAGATCTACAGAAGCCGAAGATATGTTTCGGCTTAGCTGGATGGCAGAGGCAAGGTCCAGAGCCCTTTTATGGGCCTGCAAGAAACAACCTTGATAAAAAACAAAGATCTGATTGGGACGATAAGAGTTGAAAATAGCTTACCACAGCGTAGGACTTCAGATAGGATAGCACCAGGCCGGGAAGTGCGCCGTCGATACCGGGCGGGTTTTTTCTCCCCAAAAGCCGGTATTCTTCAAGAGCGGCGTCCTTCCATGAGGGGGGGACCCTTTTTGGTCCCTAGGCTTTGGAAACGGAGGCTACCATCTCTTGGATAGACTGCCGAATGGACTCAGGGTTCGACGACGAGGGGCTGATTTCTCCCCGATTGTGATCCCTTTCACCGGGATCGGGGCTGCGGGCCTGCTCACAGCTGACCGAAACCTCTTGAATTGCTTCGGGGCCCCGCTTGCTCCTGGACGCATGGACAGGGGGCTTTGACACTCTGTCCCTTAAGCTGGAAGATATGCGGACATCCTCCACCCGCATTGACCCCTACAGCAACAATCGCACGACGTTAAGACCCAGAGGGGAGTTATTTCTGATTCTGTACATGGCGGGAAGGCTTAACGAGCGAATTCTTTTAGAAATCACCTTGTCCACCTCTTCCATCGATTGGGCTCCGCCATCTGACTGCTGGAGCTTCCCGCCGATCGCGAAGATCCAGCAGCGGCCTTGAGAGTTGGCATGGACGCCTGCGTTTGGGCGTCTTTCTTGGCCTTAGCAGCAGCAGCCACCGCAGCGAGTCGGTTTCCAGACATCGTGTCTTTAGAATCTGCAAGAGAAGAATAATAAGGATAAGGAAATATGAACTAAAGCTAACTAAAGTCATACCCGATCCTTCTGACTCTGACGAGTCGGAGCTAGAGATTACCCCTTTCGGGGCAGAGGCACTGGTCCGGCCCACCACTCCTATCTCTAGCAGCTTCTTCTCCTGAAGTATGTCTATTCGTTTAAGACGCCTTTCGGGAGGAGGAAGCCTTGCCAAAGTATTGGCGATATCCTGGCGGAATGGGTTGAACTCGGATCGGTCCAACTTTCCAATGTCAAAATGGGAAGTTAGGAAGGTGACTTTCAACAGGTCTTCCCTCGGGATGTCTATCCAGACATAGCAAGACTCTCATTCATGAAGGGAGTCTTCCTTGTCAACGATAATACAGTCTTTCATTCGGGTCGCTATGCAGTACAACGTACGACCTCCAATCAACCTCCTTCTCCTCCGGGATCCTACCAATAACAAGTTGAAAAAATCTCCTAGGGTTGGTTCTGTCCCCTGAATATGACAGTAAAGAATAAAGGCTACTATATAGACGTAACTGCCCGGGAAAAGAGCGAAGGTGGGGCAGTGAATCTCCCGAAGTATGGCCGCGACGAAAGGATGAAGGGGAAATCGTAGGCCGGACCTCAGGGAGGCATAGCTAACGGGTAAAACCGTAGCCGGAACGTTCATCTCTGTTGGAAGGAAGCAGAGAACGTCTTCTTTCTCCCTCCAGATGGGATAATGGGCGGGGATTGAGAATTTGACTCGAAATCCTTCGAGGTCCATATCGGAGATAATCGGATACCTAGCCCTACGGGGTGCCATGAGTGGTTACCTTAGGATTTAAAATGAAATCGGAGTTTGAAGACGGTCGAAGGAAATCGCCAGAGAACTCTAAGGCTCAAATGATCTTTTTGCGAAATTGCAGAAGTGGTTATAAAGTGTTGAAATCCCGACTTTTATAGCCATGCATGGGCCACTCATAGGGTGACACGTCACCACTGTAGACGGCTGCAGTCTGACGGCCTATCCCCCCTTTGGAATACGGAAAGGCGCAGGCTATTAGAGAGCCCAGAATTACGCTTTTACCCATAACCGTTACGGATTTCAAATTTGAAAATGGAATTTTTAAAATTTTCTAAGTACAGGATCGGTCCTCGAGGACGCCGTCACGATCCATTCGGGTACGGTCCTCCATTGGTTCGATCGGGCACCCTTGCCTCAAACGCTCTCAATCTGATGGTCGAACTTACATCACCAACACGATAGCGATAAAGTCCGAGGGACTAGTGATGAGATCTCTGGAACTCAGTACCCCGAACTTGGGTAGGTCCAAGTTTACCCAGGCCAAGCCAAATGACATAAGCCGAACTTGGAGGCCCAGATCCAGCCCACGCGAATGGGCGGCCTGATGAGAACAGTCGGGCCCGAAGGCTAGATCTTAGTGATCGGGACCGATTGATGGAATCACGCGCTCTCCTCCTCACCGGAACCGATCGGTCCAGGACGCGCAGACTACGATTCGGGCCATCCGCACTCTTCGGCATGCGACAATAACCTTTGATAATCTTTTCAGATGCATGCCTGACAGAGTTGTACGAGCCCCCCTGGTCTGGAGACAGCCGACTAGTTGCATCGAAAAGCCTGACGCCACACAGCCAACTAGATCCACGACCGGCGGCTGTCCCGCCCGACACGAGCCGACCTAGCCACATGGGACAAGAACAAAACGACACCCCACTGTTCACACAGCATGAAAAACCTATAAAATGGACACTTGGGAGCGACAACATCCTCTCCTTCGGTTTTTCTCTATTTTCCCTTACGTTTCCCTTCATTTGTTGCATCTAAAGAACAAATATGGTTTGTGTATTCAAGAGATTTGTTATTGGATCGGCTATGAGCATTTCTAGCTCTTACTCAAGTGGTTTTTTCCCCTTTTTCAGGGGTTTTCCACTCTAAAATAGCCATGTCCTTTTCCATTTGATTCAAGATCGTTTCCCCCCTTACAAAACAAATTAAAGCCGAGTTCGTCTTGCAACGAACCGGACGACTGTTGATACCCCGTTTTCTGACCACAACAATGAGATATTTATTGTTATATTATTGCATCCATAAAGTCCTATATTTACAGTGTTGGACTAAGATTTAATTAGAAAAGATATATAAATTATTAAATATTCTAAAATGCTTGCAACACATTATAAATATATTATCCTTCTATATATTCACATGTATACTCTATATATGTAACTAAAATATATTAAAGATATTTTCTTCCATATTTTCCATAGGTTTGATAAGGTAGATATTTTCACTTTCGTTTCTCTTGAATCCCATGTTAAGTGTGGAGATCGTACAAGCCGATGCACTTGGTTTACGATCGGTATTAATATCGACTAGACACACTATGATGATCGATGTGTCAATCGGTCAAGCCGATTGAGCACACAATACCGAAGGTGACAAGAACTGTTCCGAGAATGAGGTGAGGTAGTCTAGGGACTTAGCTGAGGTAGTCTAGGGAACCGAGAACCGAGCTGAGGTAGTCTAGGAACTGATTTTCAATCAGTTCATGAAGGCAATCGATCGACGACCAAACTGAAGCACTTGATTGAAGACTGGATGAGAGTGGATTATAAGATACTTTATTTTCTTAAATAAACCCAACCAACTAATTTATATAAGGATATCGTACGGTTCATTGTAAAATAAATCTTTGTTGTAGTTCTTTTTAGAGATACCAACAGTCACTTGATTCTAAGACGATTGAACTCTTACAGAATTGGATTTTTTATATTTAAGGATGTGGAGGCAAATTATAATAGAAAGCACATAGAAGTATCTCGACCAGCTCTTAGGGCCACTTGAAAAAAAGAAATATAATCATCTATGTTGGCTGCTTCAGTAGTGATAAGATAAAACCTTTCCTGACAAACGTAGAGTCAGTAAATTGCCAATTTCATTGTTTGGAAGATCCAGTTCCGGAGGATGATCTTAAACATCCAGTTTATCATCATTTGAAGCAAACATCAAGAGCAGTTGCGCTATGCATAGTCAAGTGGCAATAGAGCAAGTTCATTAGGTTTTAGGAATAACTCTAGTGTAATTTTGTATAATTGTTCCTTTGTAATAAATGAAATATTTCCACTTGTATAAGTGGCGATGGGGCCCACATGAAGATAAATAAAAAAAATGAATACTTGTCAATATTTGAAGGAACAGTAATTAGCCACCAAACAAATTTTTAGTGGGAGGTTTATCCTCCCCGTCATATAAATTAAGAGCATTTGAGCTTCAATTAATCATCCTAAAAATCCATCAATTATAAGATTTCAATTGAGAATTCAAGAGAGAAAGAAAAGATATTCAAGAAAGAAAGTTGTTTATATTGAAATAGTGTTCAAGAAAGTTTTCATAATTGTGTAACATTCATGAAAATTTTCAAAATATTACTAGAGTTTCAAAATAGTTTAGGGTAGTCGTAGTGTTGGGTAAACACTATTTTACCGCATATTTTGAGTAATTTCTACTCTAGATATTTATCTAGATTAGATTCTCTTTATATATCTAATATTAGTAGTAACATAAGTTTCTATAGTGGGAACCATGTATTAGCTCTATTTTGGGTTAACCATTTTAAATTTCGTTGTCTATCTATTTATTAAATTTGCATAGTCGATACCTCGATTTCATACTTCCTTTGTGCCCCCAACAAGTGGTATCAGAGCCAGATTCAGTGCTGATATCAGCTTATCACATTCTCTGTGCTTGCCACTAAGTGGACCCTCCATATCAGAAAATAAGTTTGATTATTTCATTATTCTTAACTCATATTGGGCCTATGGAGGTTAAGACGAGCAATATGCTTAAATTAAATGAGTCGAATTACTACATCTAGAAGAACAAGATGAAAGATCTTTTATTCGTGACGAAAATGACTTTACCGGTTTTCGGCTAATCCAACCGGAAGGAAAGTCTGATTTTGATTGGACTTTCGACCATCAACAAGTATGTAGTTTTATACGACAGTATGCCGAATAAAATGTACAATCACAAATGTGACAAAGTCCAAACGAAAGGTCTATGAAGAAACTTGAGGAATTATATACATCAAAGAGCGGCTGCAACAAATTGTTATATTTGAACAACTTGTGTAACAACTCGTTTCCCACTTACAAGATATTATCCGCTTTCTACTATGCTGACCCTATTGACACCCACCTAGTCCTCACGGTTTTACTTTTTTCGAAGCCCGAAACTTCCCAAGGGGTCACCGATCCTTGAATTACCCCAGAGCTAGGATGTTGGACACGTAATACGTGGACACTTAAAAACGACAAAAATGGGAACTATGACACGGTCATCATAAAGTTTCCATTTGGACACATCAATGACACGTAGGATTTAAAAATAAAAATATAATAAAATATAAATGAAAACATCAAGTTCTAACGTGATTTTTACCACTATGCTAGGGAAAATGTCTCGTGCAATGGTAGACGTATCACTATACTTAATATCTAATCGTTTCCCGTCTAAAACCGATGTTGGGAATTGCATAAGGTGCCTCTTGCACCCCCGAGGGGTCTTACAACTTGTTTCTTACAAAATACTAGGAGGGTACTTTAATCGTAGATCACTTGAGTAGTATTCAATGGATACTGGCTCAACTCGTAACAATGAGTATTAAATTTGACGATGAATTAAACGTTCTGTTTATTTTGAGAACCTTACCAAAATCATGGGAGCCGTTGAAGGTATCACTTACCAGATGTAGTAATATTATAGTTGAACTAGTTAAAAGTCGAATTCTGAATGAAGAAATAAGATGACACACTCAAGAGATCTCACCGTCGCAGTCAAATATTATGATTGTTGATTCTAAGGGAAGGAATACTAAACGAAGCTCTAAACCTGCAGAGCATGACAAGAGCCGAGGGAAGACAAACAATGACGCCAATGTTGAGAGTCATCATTGCAAGAAGAAAGGTTATATCAAGAGAAATTGCATACTGTTCAAACAAGAACAAGCTACGAAAGGCAATAGATGTGATAGCAGTTATGATGTGCAAACTAATGTAGTACATGAATTCAACTTCGTATGTGACTATGATGTTGTGAATTTTGCATCTCAAGAGACGAGCTGGATCATTGATTGCGGAGCTACCGTTCATGTGACGTTCCGTAAGGAATGCTTCTCATCATACACATCTGGAGATTATGGTGTGTTTAATATGGGAAATGAAACCACTCCGAAGTTGTTGGCAAATGATATGTTTGTTTAGAGACGGAGAACGATACCAAACTTATATTGAAGGAGGTTCGGCATGTTCCAGACATATGGCTAAACCTCATATTGGTTGACAGACATGATAATGAAGGTTTCTGCAATACCTTCTATGATGACCGTTGGAAACTTAACAATGGTTCGTTGGTGATTGCTCGAAGCAAAAAATGTTCAAAACTGTATATGTTGCAAGCGAAGCTTTCCTCTGAACACATGAATTCTGTTGAAGATGAAAATACAGTGGAACTGTGGCGTAAAAGCCTCGGACATATGGGCTTCAAAGGAATGGGGAGTCTGTTGAAGAAACAAGTGATGGTTGGATGAATCATATAAATCTGACGAGATGTTCTCAATATGTCACCGGAAAACAAACGAGTAAGTTTTCATAGTAGACCACCTTTAATAAAGGATGATATTTTAGAGTTGATACACTCAGATGTATGTGGGCCGATGTCGAAATCACTTGGAGGTTCCATGTATTTCGTGACCTTCATCGATGATCATTCTCGGAAGAACTGAATCTATCTGTTGAAGACGAATGATCAATTCTATTGTTTTCAAGTAGTTTGTGAAGTTGGTTGAAAGACAAACTAGAAAGAAGGTGAAGTACATCAGAACTAACAATTTCTAAGAGTATATTGCATCATTTGATGTTTACTGCAAAGATAATGGTATTCGGCACAAGAAGACACCACAAAAGACACCGTAGCTAAATGGATTAGCAGAGAGATTCAACAGGACATTGGAGGAGATGATACGATGTCTACTATCTCAAGCAAAGTTGTCCGAAGAATTATTGGAAGAGACTATTCTCACACTAGCATATCTATTAAATCTCTCGCCATGTGTTCCTCTTGGGTATGAAATTCCGGATAATGTGTGATCAAAGAAAGAGATTTCTTACGACTATATTCGGGTTTTCGGGTGTAAGGCTTACGTTCATGTTCCAATGGATGAATGATCAAAGCTTGATGTCAAGACTCGCTAATGTGTCTTTATCGGATATGACCAAGATCATCTTGGATTTAGATTTTATGATCCAGTCACTAAGAAACATATCAGAAGTTGTGATGCCAAGTTTGTTGACGACGAAGTGTAATAACCCTAAAATTAAGAGAAACTACTAAAATATTAATTTAATACATTATAAGAATATCGACGACTTTCTAGGATGAAATAAAGTTTAGATGCGTAGGATGTGAGAACCCGAATATTTAGAGAACTATAGAGTTAAGAAATATTATTAATATAAAATATGAAGACGCAAAAATAGAATATATATTACTGGTGTATTAGTTTGAAAGTAATATAAAAGAAAATTTTCTTTTACCCTGAAATGATGATATGTATTATATTTTGTACAGGATCGGAAAATAGTATGCTTGAGAGAAAGTGTATCGTTCAAAATAATTTAAATGAAATAAACTAAGATATCGTATAATGCATACAACAAGAATTTGAAGATAATAAATACTATTATAATTAAATAAGATTACGTAAGTAATATATATTGAAGAGAAACTTTGCTAATATTAAGGTATCGTACATTATAATATTTTATTCTATTAGTTAATAAAATTATCAATGGAAGTTACGGTATATTTTAATGTTGGAATATGAAAAGTTACGGGGTTTCGTAAAAATCGTGAATGTCAATTTAATAATGAACTCAACGCTATAATTAAACCCAACAATGGGTTTGTTTGGTTCAGTTTTTTAAAATTGCGGTGTGGTGACGTGTGGTGACGTGTGGTGAGATGTGGTGAGGTGTGGTGAGATATGATGATCGTGAATTTTTAAGTATGTTTGGTAAAATTACGATATTATGATCGCGATTTATGTAAAAATACTAATATACTCTTATATAAACAAAATAATAAATATAATTATATTATAATTAATAGAAATAAGGGTAAATGAGTCTTTTCCAAAATCACGATGAGACCACAACTGATTTTAACAGCTGTGATGATATCGTGATTTTTTAACGATTATCACATCGCAATTAACCTTATGTTTTGTGCGTATTAAAAAAATCACGATTTCGACATCTCACCGCACTTTTTATCAGGGTACCAAACAAACCCAATATAGTATTCGAATATACGAGAAGGTGTGATGACCCGGAAATTTGGAATAAGTTGAGATACCACGATATTAGTAAAAGTCGTATTGCTTATCGCTAAAAACTACATAAATAACACTAGGATTAAGAACTATTTTTGCGATGTTCTGGTGCGCCGGCTGTACCACTATACATTTATAAAATGCCTTATTTACAATTCAAGAGCCCTAAATAATTCAACATAAACATAGCCGCAGCCCTTCAATAAATTCTTTCATTTTAGACCATGCTTTCTTCTATTTTTTCAATCCTTCGAAAGGACGACAAGCAAGCCCCTTTCATACCGAAGGAATACAACGCAGTGCTCCTTATCACACTCCTTTACACCGTTTGGAGAAAGGGCTCGGCTGATTTGGTGGAAAAAGGTCATATTGAATATTTGGAATATTCAATAATATTTCTTTCAATAATATTTCGTTTGGAGTGTCTAAAGGGCTCCTTATTACACTTCTTTACATCGCAATTAACCTTATGTTTCTTTTGGAATATTTTAACGATTTGTGAAGCACGTAAATGCCCTTGGTCCAAAAAAAATTCTGTTAGGAAGAGAAACATTAGCGGAAAAAAAGGGAGATGATTTAGGGAATACAACGATGAGCAAAGTACGAATTAAAGGTATACGGGATGATCAATCAAATAATAGAAGGTTTATACTATTTTATTCTTTTTACGATGATATATTTAAATTAAAATATTTTAAAACACGTTATCCCTGTGGGTGCAAGCACCCGCCGGAGAGGGTGTTCTTATATTATTTTTATGAAATCTTATGAAAGAATAAGACTCGGGATGAGGAAAGATGGACAGTCTGACCGAATCCGGCATCGTGCCTAGCACACGATTCACCAAAGAAAGGACATATCTGATGAAGGAACATATAAGTTCCAAAATGAAAAGATGCGTACGGAATGGACAGAACGGACCCGAGTTAGAAAAGGGGTAGGGCCTGAATACTCACTCGGGGAAGAGAATCATACGGCTTGTTGAGTCAACCAACAACTAACGTTCGCTTGTACGAGACATGTCACAGGGCATGTAAAACAGAGCCGACAAGGTAAGTAAAATGCACATGAGAAAAGGATAAGTAATGTTTCAAGATAAGTTTTTACAAGTTTTATAAAGATATTTAAATTAGCTTAAAAAAGAGATAAGTTTTCAAGTATGACTTTTATAACAATGTTTTACGAAGAGTTTTAAAAGAAGTTTTCAAAGCAAGACGAGTTTTCAAAAGAAAAGATTTTTTAGAAATAAAGTTATGTTTTTAAAGAGTTTTAACTGAAGTTTCTATTATTTGATTATAACTGCTCTACAGTTTTGTAGGAAATGAAGAGATTAAGAGGAGGTGTGGGAATAGTTAGTCGTCGGTTGATACCGAGAGTGATTACGAAGTTGAGAGTAGAGTGAGTTTGTTAAGATGTTAGCAAGATGAAAGTTGAAAAGAATTAGATAAAGTTGTATAAGTTTAGTTAGGATAAATATTCCGATGTTGTAAATTTTATTATATTACACTATAGAAAAAGCGCATTGTGTTCTAAAGAAGAGTGGAGCACGACATGTTGTGCACCGAAAATGACTAGGCCCAATTTCGGGGCGTGACACGAAGCCATCATGGATATTGGAACGGGTAGCAAAGATATTTCTAAACTAGATGGTTATTTAACAAACTTGAGGGTGATGCCTCAACGATGGTGCTAAGACACGTTAGAGATGATGAATTTCATCCACATGATGATAAGGATGAATCATAAGTTCTAGTTGACGATGCTGATGCAGGTGAAAATGAAGTACTAGTCCTTATTGGTTCTTCTGTTCGGACTACGAGATCCGGTAGAGTTATACAACGCTCTACGAGATATCACCAGATCCATATGTGTTATTGATTAACGGGAGAGAAACAGAATCATACGAGGAAGCATTCAATGATGAATTCATGAAGAAGTGAATTGAGGCCATACATGACAAGATAAAGTCCTTGAATGAGAATGAAACTTTCTAGCTGGTAAAATTGTCTAAAGACAAGAAGACTTTGAGGAATCGATGTGTTTTCATGATTAAGATTAGATAATAATCCACAACCACGGTTTAAAGCAAGGCTTGTCGTGAAAGGATTCAGTTAAAGAAAAATGGTTTACTTTGACTAGATATTCTCACCCATTGTGAAGATAAAATCCATTCAAAAAGAGATTCAGTCAAAGAAAGATTACCATTTTAAAAGGGTTAGCAGCATCTCTCAGCATAGAGGTTGAACAAATGGATGTGAAAACTACATTTCTATAGAGATATTTGGAAGAAGATATCTATATGCATCAACTAGAAAACTTTGTGAAAAAAAATAATGTTATGTTTGCAAGTTAATGAAAAATCTTTATGGCTTAAAACAATCACCGAGATAGTGGTATAACAAGTTTGAGTCTGTCATGAGGAGCAAGACTACATGAAGAGATTACTTCAGATCACAGTGTCTTCACGAAGAAGTTTTCTAAAAATGATTTTATTGTACTATTGTTGTACATGGACGACATGCTTATTATTGGTCAAACTGTTCGACGATTGCTGAGTTGAAGCAAAAATTGAGTATGATCATGTTGGATGAAATCACACATGAGGGCGTCTACGTTCAAGCGATTCCTAGGGAACAAGACATAGATAAGACAATGAGTCACCATGATTAACCTAATCACCAAAGGAGGTACGAGGGATCTCAAGTCGTTTTTAAGGGCGACGTAGCTTTTTGGAACTAAATCGGGAGAAGTGTGCACTCCTTCGGGAGGGAAAGGAGGAATTCCCTCCTCCACATCAATTACTCGGCACTGCACATGATTTGATTACCTTGAAAGTTCATATGGTACTAGAAGCAAGCTTATGTAGAAGTAAGGTTCGTGAAGATGAAACCTTGCTTTTATTCCATCAGCGGAACATGAGATGAGTGACACGTGGACGATTGAGGATTTTTGCATGCGATGTAATAATTATACTCACCGTCACTATTGTACCCGAGGGCCAACCTATTGGTCAAGGGCTCGTAAACGGAGGAGTCTATTTAGGTACTCCTATGATGAGGAGATAGCAAAAATCCTAAAACATGATGTGGTCCGCACCCAAAGGAAATGTTAGAATGAGACGTGCACGAAGGTTCAAGGTTCTTCATAACCTTCTAGCTATAAAGAAACTCAAGAGACTAGTGATGAGAACCCATGGATCGGTGCTATGATAATGGTCTAGCCCAAGAGGAAGATTCATCCCCAAGATGAAGCTTGGCCAGATTGGGATAGCTAGCCAAAGAGAAAATTCAACGGGCGGTTAATGAGAGTATTGGAGCGGTCTTCTGTGGTGAGCCAATTGTGGGCAATACTTTAGGTTGGATCGGTCCTAGTGATGCTAGAGTGGTCCCGACGTTTCTGGGGATTCGCAAGATTTAATGAAATTGTTGTTCTCCATGGCAAGTGCGTGTTTTAAGGGACATTACTTATTTTGTAGATCTGATAACATAAAGTGGCATGAAACAATGAAGGAAAAGAGCTATGTAGTCCCCATGACCCTCTATAAATATGAACTCCTTTCACGGAAGAAAAACCTTCGATCTTTTTGGAACTCATTTTGTCTTCTTGAGACTCGGGTCTTATTGAGTGTACTTTCAGCCTTGTTTCTGTAATCGTTTTGTACCCGGATAATTCATCGTGATAGTGCATTCGTTGAGGAGATTCTTCTCCTGGACACCGTTGTTTTTTCCCCGTCTTTTGAGGTTTTTCACGTTAAAATCATTGTGTTCTTTAATTTCTTTTTAGGCATGAGTTGTCTCGACATCAACTACAAATATAAATTCGGGTTTTAATTGTTCATACGATTGATTTTGGTGAGTATTTGCACCCCAAAAAAGAACCACAACAACAATCATATGATCTGTATCTTTCATTTGTCTCGTCGCCCGATCTAGTGACTGACGTCACCACTTCATGTTAGCCATCTTCATACTCCTGGATGGTTATACCAAGTGACCAAACTGAATTTTACAGACTAAGTGTACTTTCTCCCCCGAGTCGGTCATACTCTCGACCAAGTTTTTCGGCTATCACTCTACATTTATTCTTAACACAATATTCTCAAATCCCATTTGTTTATTGACAAAAATTCTTATCGATTTATCGAAGCGTTGTTAAATTTTCATTCTTATTTATTCAAACTTTTAAAAAAATAATGAAATTATAATAACATTGATTCATATATATTTTGAAAAAAATGAGCTCAAATCCATCTACTAATGCTTTTGTTCAATAGACGATAAGTTATCCAGTCGTACATGTGAATTGGATTGTATTAAAAAATATTCTCGATTTTTAGTGATTAGATGTTAACGTTATTTCTAAAGCAATAAATCTTGGAACAGTAAACATATACTTTTTTCATCATATCGCCTACACAACTTAATTGGGTTATTGCTTTAACACGACTTGTTTAAAATTATTCGCTCTTGGCCCATTTCCAAATTTTACAAAATCGGAAAAAATCATATATATAAAATATTAAAAAATTTTCCTCGATCAAACTATATAATGATCATTTTCAATCTTTAAATCATGTTGGCTTAGCATTTAAATTGTGCATATATAATATTTTGACAATTTTGCATGAAATGTATTGTATCTTTATTCCACATAAAAAGCAATATATTTTAGAAAATATATTTGTTATTACATATTGGGTTTGTTGGTTCTAGGATTATAATAGCGTGACATCTTTAAATCTAGATTTTTAAATGTACACAACAAACAAATACAAAATTGCAGTGTGTTTATCGATGAAAAATAACAATTCATCAACCTTTGCTAAAATAAGTTATAATATTATTGTGATTTAAGAAATAACTAATTTATCGTTATTTCTCATAATTATAATATAATTAAATTTATTATATTTTTTATATAAGGATATATTATTATTGGAATATAAATCACAATTAATATACCATAATTTTATAAAACATATTTATAAATTTATGGTCTTATCAAATATCACCATATCTCTACTAGGGGTGTAAACGAACCAAACCAAATCGAGCCGAACTTTAATGTTTTTTAAGGTTCGGGTTCGGCTCGATATTTTTAAGGTTCGGTTCGAAGTTCGGTTTGGGTTTGAAAATCATAAAATCTATGGTTCGAGGTTCATGTTCGATTCGAGTTCGAATTATTTAAAATCATATACATTTTAATATAAATTAAATATTTTAATATATATTATATTATTAATATATATAAATATTATAATCTTATTGGCTCCCGAACCGGTTCGTCTCGATTCGTTAGAAATTTGAGGTTTGAGATTCAGTTTGTTAGCAATTCGAACTCGAACTTGAACCTTAAGAACCTAGGCTCGAGAGGTTCGCAAACCGGTTCGGTTCGTTTTGACCCCTAGTGTAAACTAACCAAGCCGAACTTTAGTGTTTTTTAAGGTTCGGGTTCGGCTCGAAATATACAAGGTTCGGGTTTGGGTTCAGGTTCGAAAACCAAAAAATCTATTGTTCGAGGTTGGGTTCGGGTTTGGTTCAAGTTCGAATTAAATGATCGAGTTAATTAAAAATAATATATATTTTAATATATATAATATATATTAAATATTTTAATATGCATTATTAATATTAGGGGTGTGACACCCAACCTCGGAACCGTGTAACCGAATCGAACCGATTTTAATCGGTTAAATGATGTCGGTTATATGGTTAATTGGTTTTTACGGTTCGGTTTTAGATCGGTTAACACGTTTATACGGTCGGTAATCGGTTTTATTTTTTAATATCGGTTTTTATGTAGATTAACCGATTAAATTATTTAATTAATACATATAATAATTTCCCACCTCCTATCTCATATGTCACATAGCCCATATTTTCATTCTCCAAATAAAAGAAATTATACTTACTTGATATTATACTTTTTAGAATTCTTTCTATGTTTTGTCATTGTTATGCCTTTAAATATATTCTAGTAATATTTTAGTTTTTTTCTATGATTAATTGCATATTTGGTGGCAATTTGTAAGTATTTTATGTGTTTAATATTTTTTTAGTGTTATGGTTTTCTTTATTTCATATTTAAGTTTTTGTATTTCAGAATCTTTCTAAGTATGACAATATTGAATTCTTATGTTTAATTTTTTGTTATATTGCATCTTTTTGTTCATGTTAAATGTATTGTGTTATGTTTAATTTGTTCATTGACAATTTTAAGAAATTATTTATGCAAATATTTACATTTGAATATTTATATGATTATTTTTATGTATAATATTCTTTATTATTTATTTTCTTATTTTAGATTTAATGTCTTATATTTAATATTTTGTAATTATTCTAAACATGATAATAATATATTATTATGTTATTTTTTGTGAATTTACTCATGACAATTTTTTGTGGATTATTGATAAAATGATAAATACAAAAGAATTTTATTGTATTTTGGGATTGATTCGTCATTGTTGTTAAATTGTTATCGAATGTCCAGTCCAAGTTCTATGCTTGATCTATATTAACATAATCGATTTCTCAAAAGTATGAAAATCATTTTCAAAAGTATGAAAATCAATCTTTAAAAAAAAGATTGACTATGGAACAAAGTTTGTGGAAAATTTTTTAAAAAATTATCGATTAAACGGTAATTGGTTAACCATCGGTTTCGGTTTCGGTCGGTTATAAATTTATAAAGCAGTTAAACGGTTCGGTTTCGGTTTTCAAATTTTGGGCCACAAAACCGATTAACCGTAAAAGTTTTGACCGTTTAACCGACCGAATCCCACCCCTAATTAATATCGATAAAAATTATAATATTATTGGCTCGAGAACCCGTTCGGTTTGGTTCATTAGATAGTTGAGGTTCGAGGTTTGGTTCGCTAAGAATTCGAACTCGAAGCGCACTCGGCTCAATTTGAAAAGATCGAGTTCGAACTCGAATCATCACTAGTTCAGCTTTAGAGGTTCACGAACTGGATCGGTTGGTTTTCACCCATAATCTCAACACATATAAATTTTAACTAATTGAACCAAACAAATTCATTAAAAACTGAAACAATTTGCATTATTTCTAATAATATGCAACGGAAGCAACGCCTCGGGGTTGAAATTGAAAATATTTTATTAACTTCTTTTAATTGCTATCATTTTCCAAAAAAGTCCGAGCATCTTTCTTATTGGTCCATTTATAACTAGGCTTTCATTTTCCACTAAATAAAATAAGATTCATATAATTTCATTTCCAACCTAAAACGTTTCTTCAACTGAAACAATTCTTAAGAAAATGATAGCATTCTACAATGGAAATCCAACGAAGAGATTCGTCGGAGTTCGGAGACGACCATGGGGTAAATTTGCAGCCGAGATACGGGATTCGATGAGTAATGGAAATAGGGTTTGGCTCGGAACATTTTGTACTGCTGAAGAAGCTGCTTTAGCTTATGATCAAGCTGCATTTGCTATGAGAGGACCCTCAGTTAGGATGAATTTTCCATTAGAAAAAGTTATGAAATCTCTTCGGGAGATGAAGTATAGTTGCAAAGAAGGATTATCTCCCGCTAAAGCGTTGAAAGAGTCGAACAAGAAGATGACGAGGCGTGGAACGAGAAAACGGTACGTTGTGAATAATCCGGTTAAGGAAAGGGATTTGGTTGTTCTTGAAGATTTGGGATCTGATTTGCTTGATCGCCTTTTGTTTGAGAGTTCAAATACTTTGCAGTGAAATGGTTCTTGTGAATTATCTTTGTCTATATTGAATCTGTTTGTTTGGTTTAGTTTTTTTGCTTTCCACCCAACTTATAACTATCAAATATACCACAAATTATTATTTATTTAATCTTTGATCGTTATTTTGAACAAGTATGTTACCATTAGACATTATTGTGTGTTTTTCTACTATGTGATTGTTGTTTTTAGACAAGAAAAGCCATCTTTCAAACAAGAAAGTGGGTTAATATTTAGTTCAATTCACTAATGAAGAACTTTAAATATCAGCGTCCCTAATTTTAATATGCACTATTAATGTAGATAGTAATAGATAATGAGTTTGTTTGGGTCGGCGTTACAAACTCAAGTGAGTTCAACGCAATTTCCCAAAACGTTATTTTTAAAACATAAGTTAAATTACAGTGCGTTCATCCTTATTTTTCTGCGTTTTGACCATCGCTGCTAATAGCACCATGGCACCGCGATTTTGTAAAAGACTAAAATGTCATTATCATTAATACATATTACTTAAGGTTTTCATTATATTACATTTATCACATGTTTTTATATCGGTGTAATACCGACTGGTATCGTCTAGTATCATGTTACTATCGTATCCTGATTTTTCTCAAACCCTAAAAAATAATAAAATATTATTCAATGTTTTAATAACAGACGGTATACCGTTAAATTTCAGGCAGTATCGATATTTTTTTTCTACAGCTCGTTACCCGGTATTTGGGTTGATATGGTTTTAAAGGATCCGACCCAAAAAAGTTAATATTTTTTAAAAAATAAATTAAAATAAAAATAGGTACCGCCTAATATATTGGTCGTACCGCTCATATCACTCCAGATCGGTACAGAATTTTGGACTAACATGAAAACATAGATATTATTATTTTAATTTTTTTAAAAGTTAAAAAAAATAAAAAATTGTACCGACCGACATACCACCGTCCTAACCAATTTGAAAATTTTATATTTATCTCTCGTTATCAGACTATTCAGGTTATACCAATGTTTTCATATCGACCGGTGTATCGCCGATATACCGGTGGGTATGGCAAATAACGGGTGGCACCGCTATTTCGACAGGTATCGGGTTTCCAGGTCTGAACCCGGGTTTTCCGGGTCAACCATGAAAAAAAAAAATTTTTTTTTTAATAAACAATTAAAAATCCGTACATGCCATACCAGTCCGGACCGAAACGGTAAGCTGGACCGGTATGAAATATTAGATTACACTGGGTTCGTTTGGGTTGGCGTTAGAAACTCAAGTGAGTTCAACGCAATTTTCCAAAACGTGATTTTTCAAAACATAAGTTAAATTGCGGTGCGTTCACCTTTATTTTTCTGCGTTTTGGCCACCGCTGCTAATAGAGCTACCATCCCAACGCGATTTTGTAAAAGACTAAAATATCCTTATTAATAATATATATTACTTAATGTTTTCATTATATTACATTTATCACATGTTTTTATATCGGTGTAATACCGACCGGTATCGCCTAGTATCATGTTACTATCGGATCCCGATTTTTCTCCAACCCTAAAAAAAATGGTACCGACCGACATACCACCGTCTTAACCAATATGAAAATTTTATATTTATCTCTCGTTATCATACTTTTCAGGTTAGACCAATGTTTTCATACTGACCGGTATATCGCCGATATACCGGTGGGTATGGCGAATAACGGGTGGCACTGGTATTTCGACAGGTATCGGGTTTCCTGGTCGGAACCCTAGTTTTTGGGGTCAACCAGGAAAAAAATAAAATAAAATATTTTTGTTTAATAAAAAAATAAAAATTCGTACATGCCGTACCGAAACGGTAAGCTGGACCGGTATGAAAACATTGGATTATACTATCTTATCTTGAGGGTAAATATGTATTTTTACTAAAAAACGTTCATCATACCGCTTTTTTTACAAAACAAATTTTAAAATCATGATATTATAAATGCGTTCAACTCACTACAGTTTATCTCACCACACCTCACCGCACTTTCTTAACGTTGTACCAAACAAGTCCACTATCTTATCTTGAGGGTAAATATGTATTTTTACTAAAATCACATTCATCATACCGTTTTTTTACAAAACAAATTTTAAAATCATGTTATTATAAATGCGTTCAACTCACCACAGTTTATCTCACTACACATCACCGCACTTTCTTAGTGATGTACCAAACAAGCCCAATATTTATTATTATATTATATTGTTGCTTAGATAAACACACAAATTTTTACCAATGAATTATATAATGATATGTGTAACTCACAGATTTAAATATCAGAAATTAATAAAACAAATTATTCTTGTGAAAGTGGTGAAAATGAGAGAAAAAGCAAATTATTTGCAGCGGATAAATCAAGAAACGGTTTAATTTAATTATCACTAGGCAAAATTTAAAATAATATAGGTCGATTAAGACAGAGAAGATAATTAATATAAATTAATGGCTATGATATTGATCTTTGTTGTATAATATATTTAAATGTGTATTTATTTTTTTAATATTATTTTAGTTGTATGAAATCAAGTAATTATTTTTATTTATTATATGAAGAATTTGCGGAAAAGACAAAATTAACGAGAATGAATATCTCATTTCTAGGTTTTTATTTCTTGATAAATAATGTACATAAAGATCATATATATATATATATATATATGTATGACCTGATTTCCTAACCACATTATAAACATGATTTTCTAAATATAATATCTAAAGTAACATTGTAGATATCGTAATATGCAATTAATATGTAATGTAAATATACTAAATATTTACTCTCCATCACCCTCTCTCAAGCTAGCCGTGTGTAAGTTTATCATGTCAAGCCTCTCGGATAAATAATCAATCTCAGTGGTGAGTCCCTTTGTAAGTATATCTGCAAATTTATGTTTGGTTTCGATCTTCCGTATACTTATTTCACCTTATTGAATTTTCTTTTGCACAAAATTATAATCAACTTCTATGCGTTTGGTCTGCTCATAAAACACTAGGTTGTTCGCTATGTTTTACATTGAGAACCTCCGAACTTCATGTGCCAATTCTGAGGCTTGGCGAAGACCATAGATCGATTTCTTAGTTGACACACTATCGTCTCCCCTTTTCGAGCAAATTTATGATTAATTCTAATGTAAATTTCATGGTCAAGATCACCCTGTAGAAATGTATTGTTGACATCTAAATTTTGAAAGCATGATTTGTGAAGCTTGAACAAGTTGAGCTATCTGTAGAAAGTCCTCTATAGGTGGTCAAGCATCATGTCAATTTGTTATCGCTGCTAAAAATTGGCAATAACAAAATTTAGACCTCATTTTTTGGGTAGGGGTCATATGAGAAAGTAATACGAAAACAAAATGGAAAAATATACGATTTGTATGTGGAAAACTTTTTTTAAAAAGAAATGATAAAAAATTACCTCGGCCGTAGCCTTGGAATTCACTATAAATATCAAGTTTGCATATTTACAACAAAATAACAAGATGTAGAAATCAAAAGGAAAATGATAATCTTTCGGTGGCCATAGTCGTAGGTTTTCCGGCTGGGAAAGAAGTTGATAGTGACCTCCTTATTGGGTCATCAATAAAAACCCCACTGTTTAACACTTTAACAATATTTATATAGATGTTAGTGCAACTTAATTATAACTCTCTCGGTCCATCAATAATGAAGTTCAATAAATAATGACTCAATAATCTTCAAATTAAGCACATGAGTCTGCTAAATAAGTAACTCGGCCCAAATACTACAAAAAGTTACAAACATAGTTAATTATCAAATTATCTCGATATGCTTTCTTTCTCGAATCGGGAACAACTATATAGAAATAGGTGTGTCCTCAAATAACAAATTTCTCAAGGCGATATCACAATTGAACTATAGATGATGATCGAAATCAAACTAATTCTATCTCGGAAAATATCATTAATCACATTTTTATTGTAAATCACTTTGAATCCACAGTATGCTTCCCGGAGGCAGTGGGACTAGATCCCATGTGAAGTTGGACTCAAGTGTTGATATCTCTTTCTGCATTGTCTCTCGCCATGAATGATTTATGATTGCTTGGTGAAAATATCTAGGTTCGACATGTGAAGCAATCGCCGTCATGTAAACCATATGTGAATGTGAAAATTGAGCATATGAGATGTGATTATAAAGCGGATGGGATACTTGGAAATTAGTGTTGGAGTGTGATAGAGACTGAGGCAATTCGACGACATAGTCAATATGCTTGGTTGGCAATTTTTTCTATCGTCGTTCCGTGACTCATCAATCTTAGGTGCCACATCTCGACAATCTTAGACTGAGGCAATTTTTTCTATAGGTACCACATCAATCGATATGATATCGATGGGTGCAACCTTACTCTTGAATCCTAAGACTCATCAATCAATAGTTTGTCGATCTGTAAAGTCTCCTATGTTAAGCTGACAATTAGTATGACCTCCTATATCCCACTTATGGTCGGTGTTGACCTTGGAACAACGTCGATCCCTATAAGATCTACGACAATCGACAAGTTGTCAATCGTCAAGCTTGTAGACCAGCGGTCTCCCGATATTCCTTCCAGTTTAGCTATATTGTATGGAAAAAAGTGTTCGACAAACCAAACATCTCAGGATACGGTTATCTAACCAATTTTGATATCATACACTCTATATCTCTTCTGACCATAAGAGTATCTAATGAATATATGTGGTACGTCTCGCTTACTGAACTTATCTCCATGGCAAGTATTATACAATGCACAAAGATCTAGCAACAGAAAACCCTTAAACCATCGAGACATGCTCTCTTCTTGAGTAGGGTATCATATGGTGTTTTGCTCTTCAATACTTTAGTCGGGAGTCGATTGATGATGTGGACTATTGTAAGTACACTTTCTGCCCAAAATTCCTTCATGATGTGTCGATGCTTTCATTAGACAGCTCCATTATGTTTGGAGACGTAAGGACATTTCTTCCCATATATGATCCATTTATCTGCATAAAGTGTATCAATGTAACACCCTTGAACTCCATTTTATTATCTATTTATATCCTTTTGGTCATTTTCCCACCGTGCATCTTCATCATATTATAGAAGACTGATAGAAGGTGGGATACTTCTCCCTTGGTCCACATCATATAAACTCACTCACTTCTATTGTAGCTATCGATAATTGTCAAAAAATATTGTGCTACTATCAACAAAGAAACCTTATATGGTCCACAAACATCACAATGAAGAATCTCAAAACAAACGACCACTTTGATCTCACGGATACCAGAAGGAAGTTTAGTCTTGTTAGCTTTGAAGCACGAATCACAATGGAAGTCATCTACTGAGTAATTGACATGATCGAACCTAGGGCACGTGTTCAACTTCTCCATTGGCATATGCCCCAAACGCTTGGGGATAAAGATGGGTCCACCATTCGAATGGTCAAGCATCTCTTCCCATTGCTTGAAAAACATACAATTAGTCACACTCATTCCCGATCTCAATCATCCTTCTGGAGTTAAAGTCATGATTACTCATAAATATGTAAAGAATGTAAGTACAACGTTTATCTCTTGTAAGCTTGATTACTGATAAAATGTTGCATTTATAATCTAGGACATACAGTACCCCTAGAATCTCAATTTCATTTGTGAGTCGAGCTCCTCCATTCCAGCCACGGTTACTATTGCTCTATTAAGTGTTCTGGCCTGCGGGGAGTTGGTCTTCTCAATATTGAACAATATATTGACGATGTGTTCTGTTGTTGTATTATCTATGACCAACATCAATTTATTTGTAATCTTAGTGTCTATGAAGTTTGCATTCGGAATCCTATATATTCATTCAATAGCTACTAGTGCATCACTCCCTAGATACTCGAGTCTATGTCGATTGGTCAAGTCTAGTATTGCAGATCGTGTTTGGTTGAAATATTGATTTTCGGCATAGAGAGCATCCATCATATTTCCTCTCCATTCGCCATCATTGATTTCAAAAAGTATCTTACTCACTCACACTTGCTCGTTATTACCCGAGGCGTGTAGAATGTAAAGCAAAATTGAATCCACGGTCACTATTATCTCTTTGGACGTGACGGTGTAATCCTACTCCAATACAATGAAGAATTTACGGAAAACAATAAGTTTGGGAAAGAGAATATATTATTTCTAGGTTTTGATTACTTGATAAATAATGTACATAGAGGTTATATATATAAGTATGACCCCAATTTCCTAACCTTATTATGACTAAGATTTCCTAATCATAATATGTATCGTATATACATTGTAAATACCATAATATAGAATATATACCAAAAGTAAATATTTACTTTCCATCATTATAAACTAAGAAAAAATTTGAGAATATTTTTAGAATATATGGATAATGTAGAATTTAGATTAACATTAAAATTAGAATCACACGACCAATATGTTGTAGCTAGAAATGGGCCACTCGACCAACAATAATAACAAACGGGCCATTCTACATTAAATATTTACTTTCCATCATTATAAACTAAGAGAAATTTTGAAAATATTTTTAGAATATATAGATAATGTAGAATTTAGATTAACATTAAAATTAGAATCGTGGACCAACAATAATAACAAACAGGCCATTGAGTAGGTTTAATAATTAGAAAAATCCATTGTTAATAATCTTATTATAGAAAAACAATATTAATAATTTTGGATCAAGATAACAATCCTAATAGGTAAAAGCTATGAGATTGAGATTCTTTTATTTGAGTTAAGAACGAGTGTTGGGTTCACATATTCAAGAATCTTTTTCAGATTCTCGAACTCGTCGAATCCTAATTATAAAAATATAAAAACCCTAAATTCTTTTAAGCTCAAATTTATTTTTGAGATGTTGCTCTCATGATTACATTTTTTGACATATTTTTTCTTCTTCTTTTAGTATAAGAAATTGAGTATATATTTATATATTCATTGAATCCATAACAACAACTTTTGTTTCCTTTCAAGAAACAAGTCAAAATATAATGAAACTGAGACAGAAATGTGTGATAAGACATATATATCTTGAAAATTGCAATGTATCACTTGATTGTTTTCAATTAAAGACTGTGATTCAATGACATTTGTGGTGAATTGATGATTACAAATTGAAACATAATGAATTTTACTTTTTAATTGGATCTTTTTTTGTCGTTCCAACTTTTATTTTTTTACTATGTTTAATATTTTGTTGCATATTAGATTTTGAATTATTTTATTAATATTTCTTTGTTTTTGTGTTCTTTATTTAAATTTAATAAGATTTTTCATCTAATTTCAATCCATGTCTCCGATAGGGTAGAAATATTATAATCAATATTCTAGTATACAGATGCCTTATTTTTTCAATATTCAAGTGGCCTGCCAGATGCTGGGTGCACGCAACTTTAAACCATTGTCAGTTTGGGCCCATTTGAATTGATTATTTCCTTTTCATATAATTTATAATTAACAAATAAGCTTCAATTTGTTACTAATATATCAAAAATATATACTCTTTAAGATCCATTTGCTATCGTAGTTGGATGGAAATTTCATCAAGCTTCTAGCTTATTTAAATCATGAACCTAACCTCTATAATATAAGCTTTAAATACTATAAAAAATAAAAGATTTTACTTATTGACTACTAACCAAGAAAGCCTTACATTATATATTAAATTCATTATTATTCATCCATAGTCCTACTTAAGAAAATGTTTTAATACCCGTGAACAATAATTAGATTTTCGCCAGTTTTATGATTTAAATACGGAATTCAAACATTGGTTAAAGATTGCATGATACAATAATTTTTTACAATATGTGATAATTCAATAATTTTGATAAAGGACAATCAGAATGGAGGTTTAAATGAGGAGGAGACCATAAGACCAGCACTTGCTTGTAACCTTCTCTAGCTCTACTGCCCCTAGGTTCCTTGCTCTTCATAACCCCATATTGTCCTAATATAGTTTATATTACCACTTTTTTTGGAACCAAACTACCGACTGATATCTGATGGATTGATCAACATCGAGGGTATTATGTGTTTCACATTGACATATTGACACTGTTTTCGGTTCGTAGTTCAGACTAAGAACATATGAATACTTCAATGATAGTTACAACATCGGTCAGCTGCAAACTTGATACCGATCGGATGTCAACATAGAGAAATGAGTCTCGTAACCCTAAAGCTCATTTTAGGATTATATATGTCACGTCTCAACTTACACATGCATAATTACCATGAGACGTGACATGTCATGCTCAACCACTACGATTGAACACAAGGTCATAACTCAACTTTCATATATAAGAATTCATTTCAAATTTCATTAATATCATGTGTCATTCATCATTCTCAAATCACATATAGCTTCAAAATTACTTCAGTAACCATCATTCAAATCATATATTTAATATAATACAACATAGAATACTAGCAACAAACTAATCTAATCAACTTCATTTGTTTAGCGTTTGGCAACCGATCTTTGATACAATATACCATAATCTTGTTTAACCTAGGGTATGATGACAGTTATGAATCTGAAACTAGTATTAAAACATGTCATGGAAAGGCAACACATAATCATATATGCACAATAAATAATCATATAAACATAATAACATAAGACTACACTACTTTCATTATCTTTGTCAGTATGGTTCAAAGTTGGTAACTTGTCTCAGTCCTCTCCGAACCCATGGAGTTGGCCACACCACAGGTCAAGAGAGCGTGAGCATGTGCAGCACCTCAATGAATGGATATAAGTGTCACCCTCCCATCAACACATGAGTGGATTAGCCATAACATACCATATCATATCTTGGATCTCATAATCTCTTACTCAAGCTAGCCAGACATTTAGCTCATACCATGGAATAACCATGTTGCTAGGGGTGCGTGTCCACCGTCCCCCTCGAATCTTAAATTCATAAATGTCACATAATATATAATTTTCACATAATACAGTCTGACACTCTTTTACACCAGATACAAAATGAGAGCTCAAATGACCTCGTAAAATCATGTAAAAATACTCGTTGGAAACCTTACTCATATACCTATAACATGCAAAAAGAACATATGTTACTGCCTAGTAAGTAAAAACAGTTTAGCAATACTTTGAAAAACGTAAGATTTCGTAAAGCTCTTATATTTAACTCATAAGAACCATATTTTTCATGTAAAATAGACTCAAAATGGAAAATCTTCATGCAAACCTCATCACAATAGTCATATCCAATCAACACCAGTAAAATCATGCATTCACATAATCACATAGAATGCTAAAAAAACAGTTTGATCGTTACAGATTCAATCATGCCGCACATCTTTTCTCTTTCTCTTGTATTTCCTTATCTCCTACATTTCTTTATCCTTAAAGACATACTTCTTCAAATATCATGATACTTTAGCATTCTACCATTTCTAAAGCATAGAAATCAGCCAGTAGACCAACCTCTCACCTCTTTACTCTTAATCTCTAATTTTCCTCTTCTTAGTTGTGTTTCAGAATCTACCAAGAATCTTGCTCGACTTTTTGGTGTTTGAAACTTCATACTTATCCACTTTAACATCCTCAAACACATGTGTAGTATTCTAATTTGCTATAGTTCAATAACCAATCATAACATAACACATTTCATTGTTATTTGATTAGTTCTTGTTTCTTTTTTCATTTTGTGTTGTTTTGTATCTTTCTTTGTCTAACAAAAATCATGATGGTGCTAATGAGTATCTTAGGTATGTGGTTATCAAACTACAATCATAGTCATAATCTTAATTAGCAATATATATTACAAAGTAACTCAAACTTGTCATTACGTTAGAAACAAATTTATTACTTTCTCAATAACTCCAAATATGTTGATTCTTATTTTGACAAACATTTATCAAGTATTTCCTAATGTTAAATTAAGTTGCTAACTTTTTTATTTTTACTTCTTTGCCTAAAGCTTGGCTAATATCATATTACCACACGTCTAAATATCAATCCAAATATTTCATTATCTTTTATCTCTAAATTCATACTTGTTTCATTAACCAAACTTAAGTAATTGTTAAGGTAAAAGTCCAAACCTCACAATATATGCATGTAGCCACATTAATGAAGGGCCATCAAGAAGCTTACTGCAATGTGAGAGCACGAGAGAGGGAAAGGCAAGAGAGAAAGGTTTCAAGGATTTGGAGAGATAACTTTTCTTTGCATTGTCTTTGACTTCTCAAGAACTTGATTCTTGAGATTTTCCAACTTTGTATTTCGTTGTGATAGTGGATTGGTCTTTAATCTGTATTTTATCTCGGTACTCGTGTTCTACGTAAAAAAATTAATGTGTCTATTTCATTTCATACCGAATTTTTAGTTTTAAGTATGGTAACAAAATCCATTAACTGAAAGCAGATTGAATTGAGAAGTATAACTGGATTGAATTTTGGAAGAAATGAGCAAATTATCTAACAGTATTTGTCAACTTACAAAGAAAAGAAAATGATGACTATTTTATAGATTACAAAAAGATCCTATTTTTATGCATAGCTTTGAATTATTAATTCCACCTTGATTTGAGCTCGCTTTCCACTTTGTTAGAGTAAGAATCTCCTCAAATTACTTGGTCAACCCCAATAATCTCTAACTAATTATCAATCAATTTCCATCCTTATCACCACTTGGTATTTTTTACACTCCTCCTCAAACGATGCTGTGGCTTTTGCTCGGAGGCTGAGTTTGCTCTTCTTCAACTAATACTTTAGTATTCGAGCTTGTGTACTTTCATGATAGGGATGGAGGCTTAACTTTCCCCGTAAGTACTCTAATCTCTTAGTTGTCATTCTTTTGGTGAGCAAGTCAGCAACTTGATGATTAGTAGAAATATATCGAGTGACCAAGTAACCCAAGGTGACACGTTCTCTCACAAAATGGTAATCGAGCTCAATATGTTTGGTTCTGGCATGAAATACAAGATTGATAGTGAGATTCAATGGACTTAGATGATCACAATATAGTGTCGGAGTTTATTCAAGCTTGATTTGAAGGTCATTCAAAACGAACTGTAACCAGGTGACTTCGGCAGCTGCATGTGCCATGGCGCGATATTCTGCTTTTGTGCTTGATCTTGAGACAATATGCTGCTTCTTTGAATTCCAAGAGATTGGATTTCCACCAAATAAAACACAATAACAAGTAACTGATCTTCGTGTGACCGGGCAACTGGCCCAATCCGCATCGGCAAAAACTTCTAACTGAAGACTTGCATTTTTGTTGAAGTCTAGTCCAAAATCCAGTGTTTTTTTTATGTACCAAAGGACCCTAAAACCCGACTGGAGGTGATAAGTTGAAGGATTCTGCATGTACTAAGAAATATAATTAACGGCGCATGTTATATCCGATCTTGTAAACGTCAAATATTGCAAGGCTCCTACTAAGGCACAAAACTTCGTTGGATTCTCGAGTGTTATTACATCAGCAGGCTCCTTAATCTTTGAAGGTTGAGGTGTGCTTGCTGGTTTGCAATCCTTTAATGCAAATCTGTCCAATAGGGATAAAGCATAATGTGATTGAGTAAGATGAAGACCCGTGCTTTTAGACAAAACTTGAACTCCAAGAAAATGATGTAATGGTCCCAAATCTTTCATTGTAAATTCACTTTTCAATACTTCAATAAGTCTCATTGCAAGTCTTTCAGAGCTTCCTGTCAATACTATGTCATCCACATAAAGCAATAAAATTAGAATTCCCTCAGACAAATGTATGACGAAAAGAGAAGGGTCAGTAAAACTGCAGATAAATCCTATTTTCAATAGAAAATTACTAAACCTGTCAAACCAAACACGTGAAGCTTGCTTTAAACCGTAAAGTGACTTATGCAATTTACAAACATATGATGGAAACTGAGGATCGGACATACCTGGGGGCTGTTCCATGTAAATTTCCTCGGTAACGTGGCCATGCAAAAAAACATTCTTGACATCTAATTGTCGTATGGTCCAACTTTTTACTAGAGCAATAGAGATTACTAACCGAATTGTGCTAGGTCGAATAACTGGTGAGAATGTCTCGTTGAAATCGAGTCCATCAACTTGATCATATCCTTTGGCTACCAAACGTGCTTTTAACCGCTCTAGTGATCCGTTAGCCTTTAATTTCACCTTATAGACCCATTTTGATCTTATTACGTGCATATTCTTTTTTCTTGGCACAAGTTCCCATGTCTGGTTTGCATGTAGGGCTTTGATTTCTTCTTCCATGGCTGCTTTCCACCCTTCATGCCCAATCGCTTCTCTTATTATCCTTGGCTCCTTAGGAATGTCTTCATAGCGAGTGACACTTAGCGCATATTTAGGGATTGGCTTTCGAATTCCATCTTGCAACCGAGTTTGCATTCTATGAACTCTTTGATCACATTGTGGTGGTGGTACTTCATCATTTCTGGCTTTATCTCCGAACAATGGACTTATATTTAACCCAACATCTGGTTGCATTTCATCAAGATTAGCTCCTCCTACATGAGACAAAGTCATTAGATTTGAATTATAATTTGAACTTGAATCATGCTCATCATGTGTCTGCATTTCAATATCGCCTTGAATGGGAGTTTGAGAAGTCGTTGAATCTTCCTCTATATTTTCTCTACCATCTTGTGCAATTGGAAGAAGTGGGTTTGGTACGGGTGGATCACATAGGGCAATTATGTTATCTTCTTTTAGGTTGTCATCCTGCAAGTTTGTCCAGTCACTAAAAATAATATAATGATTAGGATTATTTAGAAAAACAGCACGCAAATGGCTTGGCTTGAATGGAAAAGCATTTTCATCAAAAATCACATGTCTAGAAATAAGAATTTTCTTACTTAGTGGATGATAACATTTGTAACCCTTGTAATTGTCACTATAGCCAATAAAGACACACAAAATGCTTTTTGGGTCAAATTTATTTTTCTTTGTATCCCAAGTATAGGGAAAACATTTCAAACCGAAAACACGAAGCGTTGAATAATCTGGTTGTGTCTCGTATAAACGAAAAAATGGTGAATCGTTATTTAAAGAGGATGAGGGAGACCTATTTTGGAGGTATGTCGCTGTTGAAAAGGCTTCCACCCAAAGTGATAACGGAAGACCACTGTGGAAGAGCAGAGTCATCCCATGTTCTCTAATTATTCGGTGTCTTCTCTCAACTAATCCGTTTTGATTTGCCGTATGTGGACATGAAATGTGATGAATTATCCATGTATTAAGAAAGTGAGATTTTAGATGATTATTTATGAATTCTCCTCCACCATCAGATTGAAAAATTTTAATTCTCTTATTGAATTGGCGATCAATATATTTTTCAAATTTAAAAATAATATTAATAAAATCTGATTTTTTCTTAAGTGGAAAAAACCAAATAAAACATGTAAAATCATCAATAAAACATGCATAATATCGAAACTGGTTAATTAAAATGATTGGAGAAGGTCCACATAAATCACAATGATTTTTTTCAAATGACCTAGTCGATGTATGCAATGATGGAAAAAAATGTAATTTATTCATTTTGCCAAATTGACAACTGTCACAAAAGGAAGTAGGCTTTTTATCAATAACACTAATGAGACCCTTATTTTTCAATAAATTGATTGTAGACTCTTGTGGATGGCCGAGGCGTTGATGCCAAATATCTGTGGAACAAGATTTAAAACGATGAGAAAAAAAAGCTTTATAATTATTTCCAATCACATAAAGGTCTCCTCTACGCGTTCCTTGTACTATTAGTGTCCCTGTTTCCCGGTCCTTCACAAGAAAACCATTGTTAGAAAATTCACAATTAACATGATTTTGTGAAGTTAATTGGCTAATAGATAATAAATTTTTTTTAAAAGATGAACAAGTAAAACATTTTTTAAAGGAAGTGATGTATTGTTTTGCATGATTCGTGAAGATCCAATACCTTTAATTAGAAGGATTGATCCATCACCAATAAGTACCCCATCTTGACCGGTGTATGAATGTAAAGAGTCAAGCACTTTAGACGTACCTGTCATATGATTTGTTTCACTCGTGTCTGAGGTCCACTCGGTCTCAATCAAGGTGTTATCCAACGTGAGGGACGCTAATGCTTGTGGTATTTCATTGATCGATGCAACATCTGTAGATGGAAGTCTCCAACAAATCTTGGCAACATGTCCCTTAATTCCACATATCTAACATATTTCATTCTTATATTGTTCTCGTTCTGCAGGGCTCATCCTTCTTTTACCAGGAGGGGGTGGTTGAGATTGGCGATTCATATCTCCTTGAGATGATGAACGTTGTGCCTGAAACCCACGACCATTTGACGAGTAGCGTCCAAGAGTGTTCTTGCTAGTATTTTGTGTTCGTTGACTAACAAAAGCTGAGTTAGAATACATATTTTATGGGTACCACTTCCTCCTCATTTCAAAGCTTTGTAATTGAGAGACTAGGTCTGAGTATGAAGGCCTCGGATCCTTTAACATAGTGGTAACAAAAGTTTCGTGTTGTGAACCGAGACTAGTGAGGAGGATGTAGACTTTGTCCTTGTCGGACACCGGCTTCCCGATAGCGGCAAGGCTATCGCAAACTCCTTTAAAGCACCTTAGGTGTTCTTCAATGGATTTGTCATCGGTCTTCTTTAAATATATCAATTGATGGCGTAGAGCAAATTCACGCTCTTCTAAATCCTTAGCATATTCATTTTTTAGGGCTTCCCAAATTGAACGTGCAGTGCCAAGTCCGATGCAAAGACTAAGAGATTCTTCTAAAAGTGTACCAATGATCCATCCTCTCAAAAGACGATCTGATTTTTTCAATGTAATGTATTCTGAGGTTTCTTAGAGTTGAAATTCACCTTGGTGACCAATTGGTGGAATGGTGAATTGGGTTGGGATAATTGTTTGCGCGGTAAGAAAACCGGTGAGTTCTTGACTTTCGGCAAGAGCCAAAATTTGCTCATGCCATAGGGTGTAATTTGTCGAAGTAAGGCGGATTGTAACGAAGTTTCTGACATTCAAAGAGAAGTTGTTGAAAGCCATTTGAAGATTGGTTGAAGATGTAAGAATCGATGCTACGAAGTAGCGATGCTCCGATACCAGAAAGCATATTGAATTGAGAAGTAAAACTAGATTGAATTTTGGAAGAAATGAGCAAATTATCTAACGGTATTTGTCAACTAACAAAGAAAAGAAAATGATGACTATTTTATAAATTACAAAAAGATCATATTTGTATGCATAGCTTTGAATGATTAATTCCACCTTGATTTGAGCTCTCTTTCCACTTTGTTAGAGTAAGAATCTCCTCAAATTACTCGGTCAACCCCAATAATCTCTAACTAATTATCAATCAATTTCCATCCTTATCACTCCGTCGACTTGGTATTTTTTACATTAACATATTTGAAACTAATAGAAGATTTTGTAGTTTAGATGATTAAGTTGAACTCCCCAAACTATTCCATATGAAAGGTGAAGATAGAAACTTGATGTCCTATTGGTATATGTGGACAACCATTGATTTCATACTAGATCGTTGTGATCAATTTTATGATCATGTCTAGTTATAAATGAGTTCATGATGTGCACACTTGAGAACCAAATGGCTTAGATATTTGACGAAATATGGTTTTCCATAGAAAAAAAAAGAATATGTGATGAGCCAATGTAGGGATTGCTTAGAGAATGAGATCAAACATAGATAACCTAGCATTGAACGCCACAACACAATGATATAGCCGAAAGGCTAAACCGGACACTTTTCGACAAGGAGAGATGTATACTCGTCACACCTAGTAGTCAATGTGGTTTTGGGGAAGGCATTGTTGTCTACTTGTTATATGAGGAAGGAATCCATATCCGCATCTATTGAGTTTAAGATTCGTGATGAACTTTGGTTCTAGAGAAATCCACACCTAAGAGTGTTTAGTTGCAAGGTCAAGATTTTTTTTCCGAATGAATGAAGTTGCACTCATGTTTCCAATTTAGAGTGTTTCTATGATGTGGTGAAAATAAGTTCTATACAAGCTTTGGAATTTGATCGAGAAGAAAGTTATTCGGTCGAGAGATGTGGTTTTTTAGGACAAAAATATTATCGACTCACTCCGGGGACAAGACAAAATAATTCGTGAAAAATAAAAAATGTGGGTTGAAAGTGTCGAACAACCAACAAGAAGATTGATCAGAGGCATCGATGAATACTGAAATAGAGGATATTGATGCCCCTCCTACCCATAGTTAGTTGATTGATGAATCACAAATGCTTAGTGAATTAAGGATTGTTTGCACCAGACATCATTTAAAAAGTACCCAACTAGCGAATATTTGTTGCTCTCATAATATAGTGAACCTTAGACTTATAATGAGGCTCTATGCATGACACATATTGGCAAATGAAAAAGAGCGATGTAGGAGGAGCTTGTCTCCCTTGAAAAGAATCACACTTAAGAGCTTTTTAAGGCACTGGTCGAGAACATATTGTTGTCGAACAAGTGGGTTTTCAATGAAATTGGAAGCCGATGACAGCGTTCGATATAGGACACAGTTAGTGGTTACGCAGTTCAGTCATAAGAAATAGATTGACTTTGGCAAAACGTTTAGTGTGATGGTGATGCTTGTGCCAATTAGAGGGTCTGTAGCGCTCACTGCACATTTCAACTTGAAGGTCGAACAGTTGAATGTTAAGACAATTTTTATGCGATGAAAATTTCGAGGAATAGATGTATATAGACCAACCTCGAGAGGTTTGTAAAGAAGGGCGATGAAGGATAATAATACAGATGGAGGAGTCTCTATGAACTAAAAAATGTCAAGGCAAATCATTCATGAAGGAAAACAACTTTGGGCAATCTAAGTCCATTGCATGTACTTTATGATATTCCGAAAGGACATGTTTGCCATGTTGTTAATCTATTTCGATAACATATTATTGATCAATCGTGTACTATCAAAATCATTTGAGATGAATAGTTGGGGTCGACCATCAGAGTTATGAGGATGACAATCGTCAGAGACATAGCCATGAGAGATATTTCCGTGCATCGGTAGGGATACCTTGAAAAGTTGTTGAACAAGTTCAACATGAAGCTTATAACTATTAGACGTCGAAATAGGGAAATGAGTTTTGTAACCCAAAAGTTTTTTCATGAGTACCAACCAGAGCTCACTGCAACAAGAGATATTTATATAACAAGGTACGAAGGGGACCTTGTTATAGTAACCCAAAAATACATATGCTATATATGTGTGTTCGGTTGAAATAATGAGAGTACCAACTAGAACTTACTGCAACAAGAGAAGACAAGAGAGGTAAAATTAAGAGAAAAATGTTGCACTTTTAAACACTAGATAATGTAGAGGCAACCTTGTTATTAGCATTGTCTACTATAACTCAATAGTTTTAAAAATTTGTAAGTATGTGTTTCGTTGTGATAGTAGATTGATCAAACTATGGTATGTGGTTTTTTCTTTGTACTTGGATTTTGTAAACAAATTTTTGTGTCTATTTCCCTTCGTCTCTAGTTTTGAGTTATGTGTATAGGTAATGAAGACAATTACATGCATTATAAGCTAACACACTTATTTTTTGGAATTGTGGAGTTTAGGTTACAATCATGAATTTAACTAGAGCAATGACTTAGTAGTAGATAATGACATCAAACAAAGACATTTTGTTTGTTAGGGATGGATGTTAGGGTGATGCCGAATATCTTGGTCGACGGGTATGACCGACACAAAAGATCTATTACACTTAGTTCAAGAGACTCATTTCGGTTGGTCCACCAGGGGTACTATATTTTGAATTCCCCTCTAGAGCCACGATCAACTTCTAATTAGTACGATATTGTGTACTTTGTATCAAGATCGACCCATGGAGCTCACCACCCGGCCTTACAGTTTTATTTTTTCCCTAGTGTTGAACAACTTCTTAGGGGTCACACATTCCCGCACTATCCCGAGGCAAGCAAAAAATTATGGTTTTCATTGAACCCGACCACTTTTATTAGGGAAAATGTCTCATACTAGTTTTTCACGAACCATGTACTTAGTTTTGATTGTTCCTTGTTCACATCCAATGTTGGGATTCGTCGTCCCTTTAGTGTTCCCACTCCTTAATTGGGCCAGTCTTCCTGCTGAGGTTTTGGGTTTGCTCCACATATCGACTTTAAGTCGAGTCATGTTCTAATACCGAATGTCGTGACCTGTCCTTCTCTGGTCATGTTCCACATCCAATTAGTACGATATTGTTCGCTTTGTTTTAAGGTCTATGGAGCTCACAAGCCATCCCTTGCGATTTTATTTTTTCTCTAGAGCCGAGAAGGCCTCATGCTAATTTTCCTAGCGGGTCAACCATTGTGGCAGTACCATGGGGCATGCATACTTAACTTTCAGGTTCTAATGGAATCTGGACCACGTTTGCTATCGAAAGGCCTCATGCTAATTTTCCAGAAACCAATGTACTTAGTTCTAATAATTCCATATTTACCTCTAATGTTGGAATTCACCTAATAAGATTCGCCACCCCTTGAGGGTTGTTACAACCTAAGTGGTAAGCAATGTTCAACATGGAAGGCTGACCGAGGGAAAATTTAATATGAAGTGATGATGAAGATTGAGTTGATTGTGCTGAATGTATTTTATAACGATCGATTTGATCAAACAATCATGGAAATATTGATCAATCAAATTGAACTTGAATTGAGATTCTTTACTACCGAATGAGAAATAGTATTTCTTTATCTATTATACATAAAATATTGATGGTGACATGGTGATAATTTCATTGACCATATATGTAAAATATGGAAAGATATATATTATGAATATATGAGGCAAATACTATACAATATTTAGTTATATCTTCCAAAGTTAAATTCTAGTAAAACCCTATAATATAGAGGGTATTATTCACACAATTGTATCTCTCACACCTCAAGTTCGCTATTATTTTTGTTATAGTATGTTACGACCGAGGTTTATCAGTCACATAGTGTTATGGTCCCTTTTTAGGGGGTACCAACAGTCGTCCGGTTCGTTAAGAAACGAACTCGGTTATGATTTGTTTTTGGTGGGAAAACGATTTAAAAATGTAAATAATAACCAAACAAGGCAATTTATAGTGGAAACCCCATGAATTGGGGAAAAAACCACTTGACTAAGAGCGAGATAAGCTCTTAGCCTGTTCACTAATTGGATAATTCATTACAGAATACAGCAGAGGCTTTAAGATGGTAACAAGGTATAAGAAAGCAATAAGAACTCCGGCAGAGTAACAACCTGTTCTTACGCATCCAAAAGGTCCTGCTTTTTCCGTCGTTGTGCTCTGTATTTATAGAGTTGAGGGCGTGTGTAATCCACGCTCTGTAACTGCCTCTGACAGGTTTGTTAGAGGTTGTTGTCACGCGATGTAAAACGTGGCCGGGACCGAAGCGTGGTATACGTGATCTGGCCCGAGGCGTGGTAAACGTGTGGTGGCCCGAAGCGTGGAACACGCGGGTTTGTAACCGTTTGGTCGCAATGGTTATCTTCGGTCCCATCGTGGAACATTGGGCCATTTTATCTTAAGTATGCTACTGGGCTGCACAAGTTCGCTTTTACCACATGGATCGACCCAATCGTTATTGGGCCTCATCCATTGCAGGGTACCTGGTCCTAGAGTTCTTATCACTAGCCCCTCGGGCTTGATTGCCGTCGTAGAGGTGATACAAGGCCGATCATGCAATGTTTATATACATTCGGTAGAATTTAGGACCGTACATGCTCGTGGTGAGTGTCCATAGGACTGATATTTCATTTTGTTAATCAAAGAAGTGAATTTGTTTTTAAAATTCAATGACGTATATTTATGTTATTTTTAAATATTAATATCCAGACTTGCGTCTCTTCACATTCAAATATTCAGCAGGCGTGATAAGTGTGTTTATACTGCAACCGCCTGTGATAATATTAAGTGGCAGCTCACAATTGGTCGGGAGATTACTATTTAAATCAGAGTTTTGGATACTGTTTCTCCTCATCGTCATTTCGCGAAGGAAGAAATCCCCCAAATCGAGCTCTCTGCACCCTTGTTCTGTTTCACGTTCAAACCTATTTCCTACCAATTTTCATTAAGGTATAAACCATGTCTCCTCATAAAATGAGATACACAGCCATGTCGAGTTGGATATTGAAGAGTTTAGGTCTAGGTTTTCGATTCCGTCTCATTATTCTATCTGGACGGGATGGGAAGATGTTCCATGTTTCCTTCCGTTGGAAATGAATGTGCCAGCTTTCGCTATTCCGGTTAGTCATACTTCTTTAAAGTGCGGGTTACGTTTTCCGCTGCATCCCTTTGTAGCGGCTGTACTTAGGGAAATTCATTGCCAGACTTTTGCGTTATTTCCGGGTAGCTAT
>RWGZ01000965.1:395465-406809 GCA_009725065.1 Utricularia reniformis
GTTGTTAGGAGGTCGCAAGCTATATTATATAGCTACCCGAACGAAGGAGTGTACTATCGTGGACAAGGAAGATTCCCTACATGAATGGGAATCTTGCTATGTCTGGATAGACATCCCGAGGGAGGACTTGCTGAAAGTTATCTTCCTAACAACACACCCAGACATCGGGAAGTTGGACCGAAACCGGTTCAACCCATCCCACCCAGATATTGCCAACACCTTGGCAATGCTTCCTCCTCCCGAACGTCGTCTGAAAAGAATTGACATCCTTCGGGAGAAGAAGCTATTAGAGATCGGGGTAGCAGGAAGAAAAGGACCCCTGCCCCGAAGGGTATCTTCTCCAGTTCTGACTCCTCTGAGTCAGAAGGATCGGGTACGACTTTGCTTGCTTTAATTCATATTTCCTGATCCTCATTATTTTCCCTTTGCAGATTCCAATGAAACAATGTCTGGGAACCGACTTGCTGCAGTGGCTGCTGCTTCAAAAGCCAGGAAGGAGGCTCAGCTGCAGTCGTCAAAACCCAAGCCCAGTGCAGCAGCTGGGCCTTCTCGATCATCGGGGAGCTCCAGCAGCCGCAGGCCAGAGCCCCGATCGATGGACGAGGTGGATGAGGTTATCTCCAAGAGGATACACTCATTAGACCTTCCTGCCATGTACAGAATCGGGAATAATTCCCCTCTGGATCTTAACGTTGTGCGGTTATTGCTGCAGGGGTCCATGCGGGTGGAAGATGTCCGCCCCTCATCCAGCTTAGGAGATAGGGCGCAGAGACCTTCAATCTCTACGTCAACGAGCAAACGGGGCCCCGAAGAGGAAGCCCTGAAGCAATATAAAAGGTTGCGGTCAACTGTGAGCAGGCCGCAGTTCCAATCCCAACGAAAGGGGTCACAATAGGTGAGAAGACAGCCCCGTCCTCGTCTAACCCCGAAGCTATTCGTGGGGCTATTCAGGAGATGGTGGTCTCCGTTTTCAAGGCCAGGGGACCGAAAAGAGTTCCCCCTTCATGGAAGGATGCCGCCCTTGAAGAATATCGGCTCTTGGGGAAGAAAAATCTGCCCGGTATTGATGGCGCGCTGCCCAGCTTGGTGTCAGCATATCTAGAATCCCAAGCTGTGGTAAGTTATTTTCAGCTCATGCTGCCCCGATCGGGCATATATTCCTAATCCAATTTGGCTCTTGCAGGCACACAGAAGGGCCTTAGACCTCGCTTCCGCCGTCCAGCTCAGCCTAAGCATCTCCTCGGCATCTGAAGAGCTGGAAAGTCAACTTGCCTTAGCTCAGCGCCAAGTTGAAATCAAACAGACAGAGCTGGAAACGGTTAGAGCCGATGGGACCGTTTGAATGGAGAGCTGCTTGGAGCGGGTACTGAGCTGTCCTTAGCTGCTTCTAAGGCGGGAGAGGCCCAAGCAGCAGCAAACTTCGCCACGGCCCGAGTTTTGGAGCTGGAGCGTCAGATACAGGAGATATCTGACGAAAGCAACTGACTTCTTATGCAATCCCAGGATGAAAAGAATGCCCTGTAGAAAGAGCGTGAATCGCTTAAAGAAGACTTGGTTAGGGTCCAAGGATCAACTGAGGGCGCGGTTCGGGAAGCCCTGTTGGGTTTTGCCCGATCGCCCTTGATGTTTGCCTTAGCGGCAAACGTTTACGGACCAAATGTCTTCCAATACATGGACAATATGAAGGACTAAATAGTTAGCAAGTTTGGTTAGGGATGTCAAAAAAACCCAACCCGGTGGATATCCTACCCGTGAGGGTTGGATTTTTCGTGGATATGGGGAGGGTAAGGGTTTAAAAATGACAAACTCATAGTGGGGCGGGGCGGATGTGGATTTTTATTCAAACCCAAACCCACACCCATTATACCCGCCAATAATACATTTAAATTAAAACCCAATATTTATATTCTAAAAATGGAAACACATATTCACTTTTTTATTAAATATTTTAATTATAAAGTGAAATGATTTGATTGACAAGACAAAACAATATATATTAAAAAGAAATGGTAATGTTCAACGTGAGTAGTCTATCCATAGCGTCTCGGTTAGTGCCCAGAGGAGAAGAATAGTCCAGAGGAGAAACCCATACAAGCTTTTGAAAAAATCCGTGGGAAGAACTCTTTCATTCCATACAAGTTTCAAATTTGCACACATCTTACACAAATTGAAGAAAATCATCTTGTGTTGAAACGGTAAGAACAAATCTCTTGTGCAATTACAAGATTGTTGTTAGAACAATGATTTTATTTTACCACATTTTTAGTTTATTTTGAATTCCAACCAAAGATATGTTTTTGAAAATACCATTCTTTTTAAGGATGTAAGGTTTTGTTCTTGTAATGAAATTTAGATTTCTTATTGTTCTATTTGTATAATTTTTTGAATTGTCACAAGCCCTAAAAATATATATTATCACAAAAAAATAACCTATGGAATAAGTGAAATTGTTCAACAAGTTCTCAATATGTAAAAAGATTCATATTGTTTAGATTATAGTTCTTTGATATTGTTTGTTTACTAGTTTAATTGGTGATATTTTATCTAGGGTTTAAGTTTTTTTATTTATTAAGTAGAATCATTATTCAAGATTGAGCTAATCTTTTTTTATTTTTCAGCATAGTATGATGTCCACAATAGAAGAAAACCCACTTTCAACAAATCACACTCCACAAGTTATGGAAAATTTAGCAAATTCAAGTACTCATTTGTTAAATGACGAAGAGATGCATGACAATATAACGGAGGTGGGATATGATACATCAAAATTATCATCTAAAGTTTGGTCACACTTTAAGAAATCTCAAATTGATGGAAAGTGGAAGNACTTTATAAGCTGTAGAGGGTTATGAAACATATGCGGTGGAAATATCATTCTTGAATTCTTTAATGGGATTTTTATAGATCATGAAAATCATCAACATTTTGGGTGCTGGCGGGACGACATGACATGACTGTCTGAAGAACAATTTTGTCGTAGAGAACATCATTTGTATTGTGATATTTGAAGTTGTGTGAGACTTGGCCAAAGAGGGTATTTTAGGGTTTCCAGAATATTGTCATATAAGTATAAATTAATTATAATTATTTCACATTTAAAAAATTAAATATTTAAGACAGATTGAAGTAGAGCAAGTGGTTTTAAAGATTGAAAATACTTTATATTGGTTGGATTATATGATGGATCAGTTTGAACTTATTTCTTGAAACTAAATTATTAATTATAATCTATGCAACACGGACTAGTTCGACCGACTCGCTACGACTCGACAAAAGTATACGAACCAGATTTTCGATTCGGCTTGAATTATTAAATAAAACAATAATAAATAAAAGAAAATTTATAAAAATAATTGTTAGAATTTGTTGAAAGTTACGTAAACTCAAAGTTTAAAACTACAAATATTTATCAATTTATTATATAAGAATATTTATAAAAAAATGAATATCACTCGTCGATTCTAGTATCTCCCCAAAAGGAACAACTTTTCGGCTATGTTAAACGGACTCTTCTCCCGGGAAGCCGAATCCGAGTCGGACTCTTCTAGGACACCGACTCTTCTCGGACACTTGTTGGACACGAGTCCGTTTTTTATATTTAAATTTATTATTATTTATTTTGAAATAGTCATTATTTAAATTTGTTTTTATTTATATATATTAATATAATTCGTTAGTGTTTAAAAAATTAATTGTATATCAGTATTATTGGAATATAATATAGTTTATATCAATTATTTCGACATTTTACATGTTTTAAACATTAATTATCATATATATTTGTGGTTGTAATTTATTATTTTGTATAATATAATTAGATAAACATAATTTTATTTTTTATTAATTATGAACCATGTTAACAACAAATGTTTTTTTAAAATTGTATATTTTAATTAAAAAAATAATTGATATTAATGAGTCGGACTCTTTAACAAATCTGAGTCCCCGATTTCGAGTCCACGAATCTCCATCGCCGTCGCGGTGTACATTTAACATAGGTGGACTGGAGATGAAAAAAATTAGACAGAACAAGACGGGGAACGAGGAGATAATGGTATAACCCTTAGGTATATAGGAAAGAACTGCTCGTCGCTCAGAAGAGTATAGCTTCGCGATCGGTTTAGGGTTAGTTTGTTAATTATACACTTTCTGGTTTACAAGGCTTGACCCTTATTCATTTTCTGTTCGTTATTTAGTCCTTAATTTGGTTTCAAAGCACAGATTTGATTTAAATTGCCAACTACCTGCAACTTGCAATGCTTTCAAAAGGAAGACCCGTGCCATCAACGACCAACAAATTATCACTTTTTCTATAAATCACAAATTATCACTTCAATCTTGTTCTTCTCCAATGAAATCAAAAGGCAAACACAAGTTCCTTCAAGCAATCGCCATCCCAATCCGCACCTTGTGCAACATCCGAGAACTCTACATTCGGAGTTTGATCCGATGCTCAAATATCAACTCTTCAGGTGCTCACTTTATGGTTACTCCTTCTCATATGCCCCGAAGCTTCAGCACCAATTCGGAAGCAGACTTTATCAGAACTGCATCCCGAACAAGGACTAAGCTGCCGAGGAGCTCTAGTGTGACCATGGGGAGGATCGATGAGGGCAGACAATGCTTATATTCTGCTCAACATGTTCACTTTCTCATAACTAAAAGCCATGCCCCAGACACAAGAATAACTAGTCCCAATTGCCTAAATTTACCTTGAACTACATGCTTTCGGTTTCATGCACATCAAATAATTGTACACATGCTGAATTTTAACGCGAGGGACTCGATTTGTCTAGATGGAAATGAAATATTTACATCGGTCTAAAGATTATATGAACCCCAACACCTTTCGATAGAAAGCAGGAAAGGTCTAACTAATGGTGGAGGTGATGGAATAATTTAAATGATTATGACTTACATGTTAATTTTGTATTTCAAATATATTTATTTTATAGATACAACGTGAATAGGTGAGATTAACCTTTTATTCATTTGTTTATACTTGTATTTACCGCATTAATAATGTAATTTACGCTTAACATAAAGGGGATCAATTAGTTACCTCCGAGTTGCTCAACGTCACGTTGTTTACAAACTCTCCAAGCCTTAGTTTGGGAATATATCAAGAAATATAGCAGTATTTTTGATGTTTTTAAAGTTACCCAAAACTCTTGATAATAAAAACAACGATGGGTTGAGAGATGATTATAAAGTAAAGTGACTTGTTGTGGTTTGGTTACTTGTCATGTGCTTGAGTTTTGGGTAGTAAATCGCCTCTTCTGCTCCAGTATCTAAAATGAAGCATGTATCCTGCATTCAAAAACCATCATTCACTACAATTCCAAACCCAAACAAAATCATCAAAAAAATAATGCATTTACTGTATGATTTTCTTGACACAAACTTCAGAACCTCGTCAATTATTATAACCTGAAAATCAATACAAAACTATATCAATTAATAATGGCCTGCCTGGTTACACCAATTTATTATATTATTATCAACGACAATTACTCAACGATCACAATTCGTTTTTCTTACCGGAAAAGAGAGACATAAAATAGCTTTCCATTCAGCCCAACTCAGAGGAGATACCTGTGCACAAAGCATCACCATATATGAATAAACCAGGAGACCCCAAACCCCTAATAATAGTTTAGGATATCATTAACTTACAGAAAACAGATCGGAGAGCGGTTGCACGTAAAGGATGAGAAAATGAAACAACATTGTTAGCACGATCGACCCAAGAAGCCATAAATTACTCCATGGCGGAATCACGCTTCAGGGTTGAACACAAACCGGATGAATAACCATCTTATAACAATTTGAGTCATAGAAAAAAACTCACAATAGAGACTGATTTTCACTGAGGTTGTTCAATGCATTAAACATCTCCACAACAACAAGCACCGTCATAGAAACCGTTGAAGGATGTCGATCTCTAAACAAAGAGCAGTCATATTGTGTTTCCCTTGATGAACAGCTANATTCTTTTTAAGGATGTAAGGTTTTGTTCTTGGAATAAAATTTAGATTTCTTATTGTTCTATTTGTATAGTTTTTTGAATTGTCAAAAGCCCTAAAAATATATATTATCACAAAGAAATAACCTATGGAATAAGAGAAATTGTTTAACAAGTTCTCAATATGTAAAAAGTTTCATATTGTTTAGATTATAGTTCTTTGATATTGTTTGTTTATTAGTTTAATAGGTGATATTTTATCTATGATTTAAGTTTTTTTATTTATTAAGTAGAATCATTTTTCAAGATTGAGCTAATCTTTTTTTATTTTTCAGCATAGTATGATGTCCACGATAGAAGAAAACCCACTTTCAACAAATCACACTCCACAAGTTATGGAAAATTTAGCAAATTCAAGTACTCATTTGTTAAATGACGAAGAGATGCATGACAATATAACGGATGTGGGATATGATACATCAAAATTATCATCTAAAGTTTGGTCACACTTTAAGAAATCTCAAATTGATGGAAAGTGGAAGGCAATTTGCAATCATTGTTCAAAAGCACTTGTCTCTCAAGTTAGAAGTGGAACCACACATTTAAGAAATCATGCTGAAAAGTGCAAAAAACGACGACAACCATTGGATATTCGACAAGTAATCTTAAAGGTGAATCAAAAAAAGATTGATGGTAAATTATTGGTTTCTTCCTTATTTGATCAAGAAATTAGTCGTAAAGAGCTAATGAAAATGATTATTTTACATGAATATCATATTTCAATGGTGGAGCATAAATGTTTCAAAACTTTTGTGACCATGTTGCAGCCTTTATTTCGGATTCCTTCTCGTAATACGATTCGGAGTGATATACTCAAATTTTATAATGAGAAAAAGATGACTGTTGTAAATGAATTGGAAGCAAGTGCAGGTAGAATATGTATAACCACGGATATGTAGACATGAGATCATCAAACAAAAAGATATATGGCAGTGACAACTCACTTTATTGATGATAGTTGGATTATGCATAAAAGGATTTTAAGGTATCTTAGTTTAACATTTTAAATATATACAATTATTTCGATAATATTCATGTCCTTATTCTCTTTTATATGCATTTGTCTTATAGATTCTGTTACGTGTCAGCTCCGCATGATAAAGAAGTTATTTGTGAATATTTACTTAATTGTTTGATATATTGGAATATTGATAGAAGAATATGCACAATTACTCTTGATAATTGTTCTGTGAATACTGGAGTTATGGAACTAATCATTGATCGTTTTGGTAGTAATGCTTTGATGTTGAATGGTAGTTACATACATATGCGTTGTACTGCTCATATTCTAAATTTGATTGTGTAAGATGGTTTATCCATAATTGAGACTCAAATTGAAAAAATCCGTGAAAGTGTTGTATATTGGACTGCAACTTCAAAAAGAAGGGAGAAGTTCGAAGACACATCTCGCCAGCTTAAAGTATTGACATCTAAAAAATTATCTTTAGATGTCAAAACAAGATGGAACTCAACATATATTATGCTTGAAAATGATATTCCTTATAAAGAGGTTTTCTATAAATTGGAGTAAAGAGAACAAAAATACAAAGTTAATTTATTATAAAATGATTGGTTAAATGCATCCAATCTTTTTGAGAAGTTGAAGATTTTTTATGAGGCCACAAAATTGTTTTCAGGTATTTCATATGTATTATGTTTTATATATTTGTATTTAATATGTTGAATTGTGATTATTGATTATAGGTTCAAATTATGCTACTGTAAATTTGTATTTTCCTCAATTATGTGAAATTCGGTTGTCTTTGAATTCTTGGCTTCATGATGATGATAAGTTGACAAGAGACATGGCATCTAAGATGAGAGATAAGTTCATGAAATATTGGAGCACAATACATGGTATTATGAGTGTTGCTTGTTTGTTGGATCCTAGGCATAAGATATATCTCTTTGAGTTTTATTATGTCAAGTTTTATGGGGAAAAAAGTGATACTTATATTGCCGAAATTGCAAACATTTGTTCAAGTTTGATTTTGGAGAATCAACTTCGGAAAGGAAACACTACGGAATGTGTTTCAGTTAGAGTTGGATCAAGTAGTGGATACATGCAATCTTATGCTGATTTTGTGAAGTCTAAGAGAACTAATAGAACATCTATAAAAATGAATTAGATCATTATTTAGAGTTAGAGTTAGATCAAGTAGTGGATACATGCAATCTTATGCTGATTTTGTGAAGTCTAAGAGAACTAATAGAACATCTATAAAAATGAATTAGATCATTATTTAGAGTTAGAGTTAGATCAAGTAGTGGATACATGCAATCTTATGCTGATTTTGTGAAGTCTAAGAGAACTAATAGAACATCTATAAAAATGAATTAGATCATTATTTAGAGTTAGAGTTAGATCAAGTAGTGGATACATGCAATCTTATGCTGATTTTGTGAAGTCTAAGAGAACTAATAGAACATCTATAAAAATGAATTAGATCATTATTTAGAGTTAGAGTTAGATCAAGTAGTGGATACATGCAATCTTATGCTGATTTTGTGAAGTCTAAGAGAACTAATAGAACATCTATAAAAATGAATTAGATCATTATTTAGAGTTAGAGTTAGATCAAGTAGTGGATACATGCAATCTTATGCTGATTTTGTGAAGTCTAAGAGAACTAATAGAACATCTTTAAAAATGAATTAGATCATTATTTAGATGATGATGTGATGTTATTTTCTTCAAATTTCAATATTCTTGAATGGTGGAAATCTAATGGAATGAAATATCCAACCTTGCAGGTTATTGCAAAAGATGTTTTTGCCATTCCAGTTACATCTGTAGCTTCGGAATCTGCTTTTAGTACAAATGGTCGTATTATAAGTCCACATCGCAACAAGTTGCATCATATCTTTATTGAAGCTTTGGTTTGCTTGCAAAATTGGATATATGATGAAAAAGGTAAACATAATTTTTCTACATTTTACATTGAATTATTTATAGATATATTTATTTTATTTTTTTGAACGGAATTTACAAATATATTTATTAATACATGTTTGATAATATTACAATTCAATTAACGTGTTTTCTTGTTCACTAGTGATTCCTTTTGAAGATGGTGAAGATGACGACGACAATGAAAAAAATGAAGGATGATAAGATTAAGTAAGATGTTTTTAGTTGTATTGATTGCTTTTTGATGTTTTTAGTTGTATTGAACATAAAATGATATTGATAAAAATATATAAATTAAATTAACCTTTTATTTGTTTATTATAAAAATAATTTAAATTAGTTTCATTATGTTATGAATTTTTTTTTACTTGGATTTGATTATTCGCCGTGGGGCGGATACCCGCAAGGGTAGAGCATGGATTTACATTTTGAAACCCAATACGGATTTGGGGTCGATATGAATTTGAAATTACTTGTGATGGGACGGATGTTGATTTGATCAAACCCGATCCAAACCCTACCCATTTACATCCCTACCACTCTCTCCAATTGTACAAATTTATCTTTATACCATATTTGTGAGTGGGGTATTAACTAAAAATCATTTGACATGTGACTATTTTCCAATATTAATAAATGCTTTTATTAATATTTATTGACTAAGTTTTTCTACCCCAATATGAGCTCATTTCCCATTTTAACCTTGTTGGATTTACCGAAATTACTGTGCAAATCTTATATTAAATTTTAATTATAATTTAACAAGAAATGAATATTTTTAATTACACCACACTTTTTATTACTCTTTTATAATTAAATTATTAATTAGATTAAACTTAATATGTTATAATAGTGTGCACTATTTGTAGTACTTTTATATAGATGACAATTATGGAATATCTCGCCCCTATAATGTGCTCACAAAAGCCTAATAATATTGTAGTGTGGCCCATGTTTGTTGAAGGCGATCAATCTATGTGTCCGCTTACGTGGCATGTGATGGTGTACACCAAACATAGTCGCATGCCACATAGCCGTAATTATTTTTACATTTATTTTGTAAAATATTGTAATTATCAAAAATTGAACATGATTCACCTTTCAAATATCAATCAATATTAATTCAATCATTAGAATTATATATTGTTACTAAATAAATTATTCATAATATTTTCTATAAATTAGCTGCACTAAAATATTTTCGGGGTTTTCTAACAACATTATAGGGCGAAATGGCCGAGAATTTGTGGGTCTTTTGTTATAAAAATTTAGTTATAAAACCTAAATATTAAATTCTTTAAAATTAAATATTTATTAAGAAAACAAACAACTTAGTATGAATATATATTAAATATTAAATTATTTAATCAATTTAAATTTGCATTATTTCTAAATTAGCAAATAATGTTTAAGAATGCGGTAAAATTCCATGTGATCATTACATAAATTTTAATCAATTTAAAAAGTTTGAGTTTGTTGGTGATTTTTATATTAAAAACATATTAAATTGTATATACAATAATATTTCAATTCCGGAAAATTCCATTTCAACTTCAGAAAATTAAATCTGTTACTCAACTAATTTGGTATCGGCAATGACAATGACATAATCGATTTTGACACTACAATTATTTATTTAATTTTTATAATGAAAAAGTTAATATTATATTCTTCGCTTTATGAATTTAATTCGGAAATTAATTACATGTAGTTGGTTGAAGTTGAAATCACGAGCCATGGCAGAATTTAATTTTAATTTATTTTAAGGAAGAGATTTGGGAATCGACTCGTACTGGGCCCCACATATACACTTTTCAGACAATCCACGTGTTCACCGTCAGTTGGCCCGTCACATGTTAATCTTTTTCCCTTAACCAGTCAACGTAGCTCTACATTGTTCAATCCTAACCATCCACGTGTACGGTTTTTAATCGCTCTTACTGCTATATTCTAAACCCCTTCTCAGTGGCTCTCAGTTCTAAGTTTCTCGAGCTTCTCAACTGAAATGGCGCCAACTTCTTCCCTCTCTCTGTCGTTGGCCGTCGTTGTTCTGGTACTCGCCGGAAATGTCGCCGCTTCCGGACATGACTACCACGACGCGCTCCGTAAGAGCATTCTGTTTTTTGAAGGTCAGCGGTCTGGTAGACTCCCGCCTGACCAGCGCATACGCTGGCGAGGAGACTCCGCCGTGCACGACGGAGCTTCTGATGGAGTAGGTTGTTTTGTTTTTTATTGATATTTCAGTGAGGCTCATGAATGCTCCGTGGTTTTAGGTTGATTTGACCGGAGGGTACTACGACGCTGGGGACAACGTGAAATTCGGTTTTCCGATGGCGTTCACGGCTACACTGCTGTCGTGGAGCATTATCGACTTCGGTAGAAATATGGGCGGTGGAGAAGTCGGGAAT
>RWGZ01000965.1:414398-433522 GCA_009725065.1 Utricularia reniformis
GTTTGTCTTGGAATAATGTCATTGGATGACACTGGATAAATATTACCAATATTTGCTTTAAAATGCCATGTTGAAGGGATAAGTAAAGACTTGAAATAGTTTCAGCAAATGGAATTTCGTGTAAAGAAAAGAGAGGAGATAGGAAATGAATAACACCAAAAGAAAAGGGAAAAGGTAGAATTAGTTGTGAGAATTGTTATCTATAGTTTTAGATGTAGTTTCATATAGTGAATGTGATTGTTTTTCATCAGATTGAGGTATAATTTCATAGTAAAGGAAATGAATTTGTCTTGATGTAAAGAAAGTAGGAGGTAAGTGGGATGAAGGGGAGGAACACATGAAAACAGTTTTTCTTAAGTTCATGTTTCGCTACTGTTTTGTTTAATTTGCCGATTTTTATATAATTGTTTGTTGATGATGTGCCATAAAGTTTTAGTTTCCTTATGAAGTCTAGTTTCATGGAAAAATAATTTTTAAGAAAGAAGTAGCTCGTATGTTCATGTTTTGCTATGTTTTGTGAGAATGGTCCAGAACTGTAAAGTTTATAAAAACAGTTTGGGCCTTTATGGTTTTATGCTTTTTCGAGGACTATAGAGTGCTCAGATTGAAACGATTACTCTTATCCTTTTTTAGCCATGTGAATTGGCTTTTCAAAAAAAGTAGTTTCATGAATTTGTAAGATCATTTGAACCCTCAAATAGTTGATGGTGTTTTACCTCGACAAACTGCTAAAGTTTTCAGCAAACAGTTTTTAAAGATTATGTGATGTTATGTGTTCTTATGTGCATATTCGAGGGAGTGTGGACGCACAACCCTGACAACATGTCTTTGACATGGTTTTAGTCAAGATACAAGCTAGCTTGGAAGAAAAGAAAGTTAAGGAAGTGGCCACAAAAGGTAAAGATTATTAAGAAGTGTAGGAATTGCCGAAACTTCGGAAGTGTTGATGGTTTGGTCGTGCTCATTGTCCATTTATGAAGTTAGGTATCTTATGCAAAGATTCCTTAACCCGAGTTGATGTATAAACCAAAGGTTAAGGATAGGAACCTGTACATTGATATTGGTAAATAAAGATTAACAAAAAAAGAGCAGTCTGGAAAATACTTACGTGATTTGTTATTTTTATGTTTTAAATATGTTGATGCATCTTATTGTAGATATATATGTGTTGGTTTTAAATGCCTCTCTAGACCACTTAACTGAACGATTTCATACAAAGTATTCTAGTGACGTGTAGGGAAGGTTGGCAAGACGAGATAAGGAGGTCGAAGGTCATGTCTACTGTTGTACGTTAGTGTAGACTTTTGTTGCGTGTTGTTTTGTTTTATGTTTATGTGTGATGTTTAGGTTTGTAAATAATGTTTGTATGAAATAAATGGTTGTACATAAATCAAACTAGCATGTGAAAGAATAAGTTATGTATATGAAGAAGGTTAAGTGACTTGTGTTCATTACAGTGAGTATTGAACACGACATCTCCTGCCTACAAATAAGGGGCATGACACGTATACCACCGGAGATAAGATTAATATCATGGGTTACAACTCACTCCGGTGGAACAGCCTCATGTTGCGGTGGTTGTGCTTCCATAGGAGCGAGGGGAGGAAGAGGATTCTCATGTCTCCCTCCTTTGTTCTGCAGGGCTGTACCGCCACGGCCCCGCCATCTTCTTCTTCGGCCCTGGTCACGGTTCTCTCGACCGTGCTGGCCTCTTTCTTGTTCTTGCAGAGGAGACCTTCGGTCCTCCGGACCCTATCATTATAATTTCGGGGCTATCCCCGATTATCCCTTCCCCGCGGCATATGACTATCGTGTCACCCTTGTGGCCCCTTCGGGGATATTCAACTCGTTTGCCCTTATGATCATTCTGATCGGGCTTTTCCTTCTTCATTGCCGCTACTGTCTCCTGCACCAGCGGACACTTCAGCGTCGGGTGATCGCGGTTATGATGCAACTCGCAATACACCCCTTTCTCTTCCCACTTCGGGGGAACATTCTTCTCTGTTACAACCCCTACCTCTCGGACTGCTTCTTCGGGTACGCAACCCTGTGATCACCTGTGGGTTCAGAATTCCCCACAAGTTTCCTGAAAGTCGGTCCTAGGGCCTCATCCACCTTAATATATTTATTGATTTTTTGGAGAAGCTTACCCAAGGTGGATGGTGGACTTTTCACGAGACTAGCAGATAGGCCACATGGTCCCAGAACTTGCTGTAAGATATCGATTTTATCTCTGAGCTCCAATTTGATACCCCGTGATGTTCGATTGAACTTCTCCATGAAGAACCGACACTCATTTTTTCCGGGATATACTTCAGCTGATATAATTCCTGCCTGCTTTGAGGCGGTCCTACATTCGGCGCGAATTGCTCAGAGAAAGCCAATATAAAGCCTCCATACGTCTGTATGGATCGGGCTTGAAAATTTTTGAACCAGGTTTGGGCGTCTCCTTGTAAACCTGCTGCAAAGATACGACACTTGAGTGAATCCGAGGCCAGAACCGTCCCCATTCGTAACTCGAAATCCGAAACGTGATCAATGGGATCACCATCGCCTCTAAATATCGGCAACCCCTCAGGGTTGCAATAATGCGATCTGGGACCGCCGCCAGATCTTTTCAGAATATGGGAACATCAAATCTCCTAATGCGGCGGAGACACCTTGAGATTGCTGGGATGACGCTTGGGCCACATGTAGATTATGCCATTAGTCGTCATCTTTGCTCGACCTGATCGGGGCCTCCATTGCCTTGCTAAATAAACCAAGATTGCACCTAGGATCGGGCCCACAATCCCTCTGTGTACGTAGGATCTCCAACTCCTTGGTGAGTTCGTCAATACGCCTTTGCATTCGTTCCTGGTGAGTCCTAGGAATGAGATTTGGGACTCTGATTGGAGAAGGTGGAGTAGATCGATTTCTTGACCTCCTCATTGTTACACCGCGCCTTATAATCTCCTCCTCATCGGAGCTCGCGCATCAGGTTCACTCGCATACCCTTTTTTTGTAGGAACATGGCTTGTAACAGCCGGTTGTTCTGTTCCACTCCTCTCCGACGTAATCTCCAGTACCACTTTCTTCACAACAGCCTTCAAATCCTGTAAAGAAAATGTTGGGGCTCGAAGACTTTTGGGAAGCACATCGTTATTGTTCGTCGAAGTTCTAATTGTCATGCATTTGATTATCCTATCCCAGGGTGAAACCTCAAATGGGGATTAGAAAATTGTCCCCACGAACGGTGCCAAACTATTGTGGCCAACAAACCAAGGGTACCAACAGTCGTCTGATTAATTATAAAAAGAACTCAATTATAATTTATTTGAAATGGGGGAAACAATTAAATATGAAAGGAAAAACTAGGCACAACGATTTTAGAGTAGAAAACCCCTTGGAGAAGTGGAAAAAACCACTTGACTAAGAGTAGGAAACGCTTTTAGCTGATTCATTAATTAAACAGTTCATTACAAGACAAAAGACTTATGAAAATGACGATGTAAATAAGAAAGCGCAAAGAGAGATTCAATTAGCAGAGTGTCTACTTGATTTGCCCCTTCATAAGGTCCTCCTTTATTCCGTCGTCAATCCTCCTATTTATAAAATTGAAATCGCGTGCAATCCACGCCCTATAACAGCCTCTAACAAGGTCGTTTTCTCATGCTGGAAAATGTGGATGGGACCGAAGTGGATTCTGCGTTATCAGGCCCGAAGCGTGGAAGGCGTGGTTAAGCCCGGAGCACGCTTGTAACCGATGGATCGGTCCCCGAAGCAATGGGTCATATGCAATACTGGCCTCCGGTCCCAATCACTGAGTATGGCTTTTCGGCCAAGTGGGCCTTCAGGTCCAGCTATCCTTGTTGGGTCGGGTTTCTAGTAGAAGTTGGATCTTGGCCTTTAGGTTCGGCTTTTGTCACTTGGGCCGATCTGCAATGGCTTGGGCCTTATCTAGTTCGGAGTACCGGGTTCCGAAGCTCTCATCATAAATAAATATCAAATTTTGAAAATGATAAATATAATATAAAAATTGTTAAATTCAAAGAACTCTAAATTCAAAAAGTTTGTAAATATATTCTCTAATATTTATAATTGCATATTTAATTCAAAAGATTAAAAGTAATTGTTGCTTGATTTTAATATTCGTTAATGTTTTAAACATAAATATCGTTTTTATTTAATCAATTAACCTTAAAAGGTGTAAAACTATATCTAAATTTTAAAATAGTGTAAATAATATATTTATATATTAAAAATTACATAAATAAAACTTTAATATTTCGAAATTGATTACTAAAAAATGGACGAAATATCGTATTTTTATAGTCGATGTTCATTCATAAACATGTGTAAAATACATAATTTCTAAACTTTGTACATCGCTTTTACATTATATTTGGTTACAAAATAAACAAAAATATTATGATAATACCAAAATGCATTTATCCAAACAATCATAGTTTTATAAATTTGATAAGATAAATTCTTAGTATAATAATTTATAAATATAATAAATTTAATTATAATTACATATCATAAATACAAACATATTGACGCATAAGATATTTAAAAAATATTAGATATAATAAATTTTAAATATTACATTAATTTTGATGGGTATAATGGGTATGAGTTTGAGTTTGAATAGAAATCCATCAATCCCGCTCTATTGAGGGTTTATCATTTTTAAACATTTGTCCTCCTTATATCCACAAAAAATTCAACCCTCACGGTAGGTTAGGGTATGATATCCATTATGTTGGGTTTTTTGCCATTGTACTAATTATGGGTGCTAAGTCACACTGATTATTTTATATGGAGAACTCAACAATGTTTTGTATTATATTCACACACATATAGTTTAACCATATTATCACTTAATCAATAACAAATCCAGATTAATTCATTATCAAACTAGTCTTAATATGGAAAAGCGAATCAAAGCAAGGATTTATGGGTTCGAAAATGTGCTATATGAAATCATTTCTTCTCAAAAGTGAACACCAAACATAAAATTATGAGTGAATTCTAAAGTGTAATCATCATGATTGTGATTTAATCAATAATTTAAGTTTGTATAAAATTTAAATTTCATATTGTATCAAAAAAATTCGAGAGTATCTAAAACATCAATTATCGAGTTAAAAGAATATTTAAATATATTAAGAACATTCATAATAATTTTCTTGATAATTCAAGTACAATAAATCTAAAATACAAATTTCAATTTATTGTTACTTAAAATCAAACTTAGAATCAATATCTTATGTTTTAATTGGAGTACAGTATTCAAATTAATATTGAAATTTAAAATTGATTTTAGTGCGTGTATCTAGAAATAAACTCGATTGAAAAATTGTTATAACATAATCACAAAATTTCGCACATTTCACTAAATTTTAAATGATGAATTTAATAACCGATTACAGTACAGTAATTTGAAAAGAACTACCACAAACACAAGTCCATGTTCAATGACACGTGGTGAACTTGCTACAAAATAAAGCAATGGTTAATAATTAGATTATCATTTCATGTTGGAACTCTCCCAATAGAGTAAAATTGCAAACAAAAGAATTAGCAATTAGTAGCATCATACTTCACAAAAATATGAACATGGAGAATACCAGCAAATTCAGCAGGGTAAGACTACAGTTGGCGTATATTTTGATGGTCGCTGTTAAAAATGAACTTGTGCTCACGCTCAGTTGCCCAGTATTAACGAAATCATCTCTCCCGTATGTTATGGATACATTTACAGATGAAGAACCTGAAGAAACATTGAAAAAGAGAGCAACAAATATAATAGTGTCCATAATTAGCTTAAAAAACGAGTAATAAAAACACTAATAACAAATCGCGTACAATCAAAGTCGCTCCATCCTATCCGCTGATGAGCCAAATCATACACAAATATCTTATCCTTGAGAACAAGATCTGGAAGCACGTGAAAAAATAGGATTAGAGGGAATCGGTAATTGTTCATCTTTCTTTTAACTAGTCAAAGTAGAATGATACAAAGAAATATTAATGCACTGCTGTTTTAGAGTAGCAAAATGCAACATACCTCCTAGAATTGTTGTTCCTTGATTCTGAACTTTGACAAACCCGATGCACCAAACAGTAGCACCATCCTGGGAAGTAGAGAAAATATATCAGTTGCTAGTGTTAAAGGTAAAGCTACGCCACGATGAGACTTACAATGAATCCAGAGTGCAGAAGGTAATCTATTGGTCTTAAAAGCAATGATGCACCTCCAGCAAAATTGAAAGCTACTGGAGGAAACACCTCTGATACACTATTCATTAAACCCATAAAATCATGATATGTTTGTGGCGTAAGGCTGATTACATTAATATTCAAAGGGATGAAATACGAATACCTTGTGGACAGCACATAGCATTGGTTTCCTTTATAGGTGATTGATTTCACAGATTGAGAAACGGTTGCAGTTATCTGCAGGACAACAAGAAAAGTCGGAAAATTATTCACAAAAGATTTGATTTTATTCAAAATCAGATCCATATGGACTAGTTATTAGGAAAATGTACAGTTACATGGAAAGAGGATCACATGAAAAGACATCGTCCAAATCTATAGAAATTGCTTTGGAAATATAACTAATAAGATGTTGTAACAAATATAAAGATATGAAAAGAAAAAGACAGGAAATACTCACAGCAGCAACAAGTGGATCATATGCTCCTTCAACAAGGTATGCTAAAGTTGTTCCAGAATCAACAATAGTTCCTTGATTGCCAGAGGTCATAAACACCGCTTCATCAATAGGTAAAGATTGCCCATTGACAGCAATGCTCTGCAGGTATAAGTTATAATGAAGCCTGAAATATATACAATTAATTCATAACTGGTTATCAGAATGATTAGATCCATATATGTATAATTTTTCTTTCAAGTAAAAGAGAACAAGTACAAAAGAATGTGGAAGTAAACAAGATACAACGTTCAAATATGTGAAAAACTGGTTGCCTTTATTCAGGCTTGTGATCACCATGCAGTTATATTTATATAAAATAGATGTTGGGTGAAAAATATAAGTTTTGCACATTGCAAAGTACGTACTGTGATGGAACAAGGGGTGTATAAACGATACTTGGATCCAATATCTCACCAAGAACAAGTATACCCCCACCATTGGCCTCGCCTTTTAGGCAGTGAGAGAATACTCTAGGTGCCAATCCAAGAGAAGACAACTGTGATATTACTGAAAGACCATGTTGGCCAAATCCAAATATCCCGTCAACTGCTCTGTCGGATTTAGTTAAGTCCCCATATACAGAGGTACTGCACCTGCCCAAATATTGAGGTAAAATCATCAGCACGTTGAAATAATAGGTAGGCAAGAGATTAACACATCAAAAGAAGTTTTCTTAGATAGTTATGATGTGATAAAAAGCCTTCCTACAACAGTAGAACATAAAAAAATGTATTAGCGAGAAGTAGAATACCCAAAAACAATAGATGCAGAAGAGTTTGCTATTAACGAGTTGCCCAAAATTGTATCAAAATGGAATATATCATATACATAAGAGCCAGAAGCCCCACTTCCATCTCCATATTGGAATGAGAAGTTACATTTATTGCTCTCGGTAGAACATTCAGCAGAAGAAATCTGAATAATGGAACTGCATACGCTTTCAGAACACGAAATTGGTGAAACAGTAGAAGATGCAGCTACATCAAAGAAGTTGACTGGAATCTGTGAGGAAAATGAGTATTTAGATAAACTATAAATGAATGGCAGGCAATTTACTTAAAAAAGAGTCAGGGAGCTAGATGTTTACTCCCAATCCACTATTATGCGGACAATTGCTACAAGAACTGCATGACACCCACAAAATGTCACTTCCGGTATCAATCTGAACACTGAACTCTTGCGGTGGAGATCCCAATCTTACTTTTGTATAATAGAGCCTTAAAAATGATGCAGATTTTCATAAAGACAGAGAGTAAACAAGATATAGGAACAAACTATAGTTTCAAGTGAGGCGAGTTCAACAACCAAACATTATTAAAATGGCCCCTGAACTGCCGGGGTATTCATCTCGTTCTAATATTACAGTCAACAGCAAAACAAAAAGTTTACAAAAAAATTCAGACACAACGAAACAGCTAAAATGTAAAATTAATCCAAATATCAAGCATGGCAATATCAACGTTACCCAACAGCGTAGGGATCGGATGTGCCCCCGACAGGGAAATCCACAATTCCCCCAGAGAATCCCTGCAGCATCCGTGCGTGCCTCACACGGTCCCGAGCTTTAATCTCCTGTAGCTCCATTCTCTCCCCAATTCGAAAAGCCCTCTCGAGAGCAAAAACCTGCTGAAAACCACCAGGACTCCTGAAAGAGGATACCAGTGAAGCGGCAGGAACGGCAACGACAACCGCCATCACCAATAAACTTACGGCAGCCATTGCCGCATAAATTTTCAAACAGGAATGGAATAGCGTTCGGGGGTGTGACGAGTCCGCAAACTAGGGCAAACAAAGAATCGTTAGGTTGGGATAAATATGTTCCCGCTTGAACCATAGGCAGAGCAGAAAGAGACGTGATGGTTTAGCAGCCTAGAAGAAGCAGTGATGAGAACACATGGATTGTGAGCGTTACCAAGATGGAGCCGTAACTTTCGACCGCCTGGGGATCCGATTTATGAAGTCCTGAAAAATTGTCACACACGTAATTTTGAACAGATAAAAGAAGGAGAAAATTGCATAAAAGAACGTTTTCAATCGATTAAGTAGTGAGTGAACCATTATGTTTATATATATAGTTTTTTTATTCTCTTATTATATCGATTAGAGGGACACAATTCATATTTAAGATATATAGATTATAGACTGTATTGATTTGTTAAAATAATTATTTTCAATACAATATGACGTAATTTTGTTATTCTTTTATATATTTGTACCTAAATACACTTTATTAATATGGAATATTATTATTCTATAGTCATAGGACTTACAAAATTCAAATCAAATAGCAAACATTGATCGATGACCCCCTGTAATATATCACCCCATTTCCTTCAACAGCATGTGGGTTGTTTTCCATTTCAATATCTTCGTAAACAATCTCATACTTAGAATTCCGGATCATCATTGTAATGTGGCATTATTCAAACTCACCGCAAAGCTCTCAAATAGAACTACATGTCGCTATCCCCACGAACGGTGTTAAATTGATATCGTATTAAAATGTTTTAGTTGAGTTCTTGATCAGTCAATAATTTTTTAAATCAATGATTTTATACATCACCGGTAAATAAAAACTTTACCCCGGTTTTCACTAAAATCATGTGAGATTTACAATACAACTTGAGATTACACACATGCTAAGTGAAAACAACCCAAAACGATTAGAATAATGCAATCACTGCAATTTGGCAAAACCACATTGATTGCACAACAAATCGACGCGAGAATAGCTTAGAGGAAAATCCACGGGAAATAAGATAGTCACTCGACAAAAAAGTGAAATCCTCGAAAAATGACAAATTCAAGTGGAATCCCTCGGAAATGATAAATCCAAGCGAGTGTCTCAATTTGACAAATCCACTCAAAATAGGGAAAACAATAAATCCACATGGATTCAGGAGCAAATCCGCATGGAATAGGCAAAACAACAAATTAATACGGATTCATAAGCAAATCACGCGAAATAAGATAAACATTCTCGAGAACAATGAAATCCACAATCAAATGAGAAATCCACTCAAAACAGGTAAAACAACAAATCCACGTGAATTCACGAGCAAATCCATGCGGAGTAACATAGACATTATGTAGCAAAAGTGAAATCCACCTGAAATAGACAAAATAGCAACTCCATGTGGATTCAAGAGCAAATCCACGCGAAACCGGAGCAAAAACATGCGAATCTCTTGAGTTGGGATGCTTGTCAAAAGTTCCAACGACCCAAATGATCTAGTACCCTATATTTATAGGTAGGGGGTCGATTTCTTCATTTCTTGGTCTCATTTCTTCATTTCTTTAGTCACGTCTTGAAAAATGTATATAAAGCGTGCGAAAAAACTCCATTAACTGATTCTCTCGAAATTCAAGTCGGTATATATCAGAGTCATAGTTCCAAAATAATAATAAAATAAGATATTTAAATTTATCTAATAGAGGAATATATATATTTGGTACACGTAATCAAATTGTTTAGTCCAATAAATTTGTAATTTTTGCAAATTTAGTTTACAAAGTTCAATTGGTCATTTTGTCCTCTTACTTTAATCATTTTAACAAGAAAAGTTCCTAATTTTTCCGAAATTTGGCCAATTTGATCCCCGTATTGCAAAATTAGTCCACAAAATTTGAGAATTAATTTATCCATATACATTAAACTTTGAATATTAGATTCACTAGAATTTACGATGTATAAGAATTAGTTTTTTCATCAAATTGAAGTTTAGGGATTATTATTTTCTTCAAAAAACTATCATACTACATTTTCCAAAATAAAAAAACTTTGTGGATCAAATTTATATAAATTACAATATTGAAAGATTTTAAATGTCATCTGTCCAATATTTTAATGATATTATTATTAGTTTATATAAATATTATAATATTATTGATCCTCAAACTTTGAATAAATTAAAAACCTTTGGAGCTTCCTTTTGTTAGGAATTTGAATTTATTCGAGCTCGATTCGTTTCGAAATAATTGAGATATAATTCGAAATAGAACCGTATCGACTCAAAAGTGGATGAATTCTTTTTTTGCCTATCTTATTGAAACATACAACATGTTTAATAGATGACAAATGTGTTAATTTGGATAAATAATTGATATAAATTAGATAGTGAATAAAATTTGAACAAAACTAAAAGACCATTGTCTGTGCATTCCAGTGATTGAGATATCTGTAATGATCTCGTTGCCATATGGTGGTACGCTGTCATCAGTATTTTCTCTAGCGCATTAAAAGAAATTATGTAAAATACATTACTCAATCAATGTGTGCCCAATTCATTTCTCATTGGGGCAACATATCTAAATTAACTTAAAATGATACAATTTAATAAAAATATTCAACATATGCCATTTTTAATATTTTGTTGCAATTCGCGATAACTATCTCGGATGCACATTTCAGATTAACCTATGGTTGCTATCGATAGTTTACGATGAAGTATGCAAAATTTATCTTGGTAATAAAAAACTAACTCGGATTAAAATGGGTAATATTTATTGGGTTTTCGAACTCTTAGATAGATTTGTATATCAAATTCTGAAATAACAGATTAAAATATTTTGTTTTTGAAAGTTGGAAATGGAAGGGGAATGTTTACTAAAGGCTGTAGTATGTGAAATACACAAGAACAACTTGTGTATTGTTAACAAACGAAATACTAGAAACGGGAATTGTATAATTGGAAAAACTCTAACCGAACAAGAAAAGCAATAACATATGTTGAAAAATAGAACAAACTAAAAGCAATTCAACATAACAAGAAAAACACTAAGTTTTATAGGCAAAAATCGAAGCCACCACACGAACTCACGTCCCCATGAACAACGAACTCACAAACCAGAATCTGTCATTGTGAAGGAGAAGAAGTAGTCTGTAAGAATAACTCAATTCTAGACTTTTATCAAATGGATAAGCCCCAATACAAGTAATCCTTGGCCCACACGAATGACCCAACAATATTAATCAGACCCAACAATATCCTCCTTAATATTGTTAGTCGGAACAACTCCAAGTCGCTTTCAAAGATTCACAAATATGAAAACAGGCAAGGATTTAGTAAATATATCTGCACCCTGCTCATTAATTGAACAATAAATTAATTTAATAATTTCATCATTATCAGCTTCCCGCAATGCATGATACTTCATTTCGATGTGCTTAGTTCTTCCATTAAACACAGGATTTCTCGCAATTGCTATTGCAGACTGTGAATCACAAAGAATGTTAGTCGGAGTTTCTGAAGCATGTTCAAATCTATTAGTAGCTTTCTAAGCCAAATGGCTTGATTTGCAGCCTTAGAAGTTGCATAGTATTCCGCTTCAGCAATTGATTGTGCTACATTAGATTGTTTCTTTGAATACCAACATAAAACACCTGATCTAAGAGAAAAGCAATAACCGATGTGTTATTTAAGTCATCAAGACATCCAACATAATCAGAATCAGAGAACCCAAACATATTAACATTCCCAACCAAAGAATCGAGAATATCATAATCAAAAGTACCTTAAAATCTATTTTGCAGCAGCAAAATGTATAGTTGTTTGAGAATGCATATACATGGATAACATGCAAGTAGCATATGCAATGTCAGGTTTGATGGTACATAAACACATAAGTTTTCCAATAAGTGACCTGTAGATTGAAGAATCGATAGTAGGAGCATCACCATGTTTCCAATTTTACAATTGGGAATCATTGGAGTGAACATATCAGTGCATTCTTCAAATCAAAATAATTTCAAAATTTCAGTAGCATAAGTATTTTGAGACAAAAAATTCCAGAATCTTATTGATCAATTTTCATTCCCAAAAAGTAAGATAATTTTCCAAGATTATTCATCTCGAATTCAGTCAACAACTACTGTATAAAATCATCACAAACATATCAGAATTCTTCACAAATAAGAATATCATCCACATATACAGAAACAATCACAGTAGATAATTCATAGATCTTGACATAAAGAGTAGTATCAGAAAGACTCTTAGTAAAACCACAAGATAATATGAATTTATGTAATCGAGAGTACCAAGCTCGTGGAGCTTGCTTATGACCATATAGCATCTTCTTTAACAAACATACTTTATAAGGATTTTATGTTTTCTCAAAACCTAGTGATGGATGGGTCCCTCCACATGATGTGGGGCCCACATTAAGAATATAAATAAAATTGTATTCAAACTTGATCAATATTTGGTGGATATTTGGCTAACCCCAAGAGGATATTTAGGGAGAAATATATTCTCCATACTCTTATAAATTGAGGGCACTTGAGTCTCAATTGATGATCCTAAACAATTCTAGCAATTTCAAGATTTCAATTGAGTATTCAAGAGAGGAAGAGAAAAGAGAGAGAGAAGAGATTCAAGAAAAAAATTGTTTTTCTTGAATTCGTGTTCCTGAAGGTTCTTCAGAAGTGTGTAATATTTAGGAATATTTCCTAAATATTCGGGGAATATCAAAATAGTTGAGGGGTAGCCGTTGTGTTAGGTAAACACTGTTTTTTACAGCCTATTTTGGTTTTCTACTCTAGATATTTATCTAGATTATATTCTCTCTGTATCCCTGCTATATGTAATAGTGGAAGTTTCTCTGATGTGATTAGTGGACTAGCCCTATTTTGGGTGAACCACTTTAAATTTTGGTGTCTATTTATTTTTCATATTTGAATCGTTGATACCTCGATTTCATAACTTTCGCTGCGCGACCAACAAGTGGTATCGGAGCTAGATTCATTGTTGATATCAACTTATCGTATGCTATGTGGTTGCCATTAAGTGGACCCTCCACATAAGAAAATAAGTTTGACTATTTTTCACCATTCTTAATTGATATTGGGCCTATGGAGGTTAAGAAAAGCAATATGATTAAATTAAATGGATCGAGGCTAGGAATGACGAGATGAATTCATTGCATGAGAATGCGACTTTCGAGCTGGTAAAGTTGCCTAAAGACAAGAAGGCTTTGAGGAATCGGCGGCTTTTCAAGATTAAGCATGATGATCATAATCCAAAACCACGGTTTAAAGCAAGGCTTGTTGTGAAGGGATTCAGTCAAAGAAAATGGATTGATTTTGACGAGATATTCTCACCCATTGTGAAGATGACATCCGTTCAGACTGTATTGGGGTTAGCAGCTTCTCTCAACCTGGAGGTTGAACAAATGGATGTGAAGACTGTCTTCCTACACGGAGATTTGGAAGAAGAAATATATACATGCATCAACGAGAAGGCTTTGTGAAGAAAGGGAAAGAGTGTTATGTTTGCAAGCTAAAGAAGAGTCCTTATGGCTTGAAACAGGCACCGAGATAGTGGTATAAGAAGTTTGAGTCTATCATGGGAGAGCAATGCTACATAAAGACTACTTCAGATCACTGTGTATTAACAAAGAAGTTTTCTGAAGATGATTTTATCGTACTATTGTTGTACGTGGACGACATGCATATTGTTGGTCAAAACTGTTCGAGAATTGCTGACTTGAAGCAACAATTGAGTAAGACTTTTGCGATGAAAGACTTGGGACCAGCGGAGCAAATTCTTGGCATGAAGATCATGAGGGATAGGAATACCAAGAAGCTATGGTTGTCACAGGAGATGTATATTGAGAAAGTACTTCGAATATTCAACATGGACAAATCTAAAGCAGTTAGTTTTCCTCTAGCTAATCACTTTAGATTGAGTTCTAACCCTTCTAAAGATAAAGAGAAGGATGAGATGGCTACAGTGCCATATGCATCAGCTGTTGGAAGCTTGATGTACGCCATGACGTGTACGTAGCCAGACATTGCTCACTCTGTTGGAGTTGTGAGTCGTTTTCCATCGAAACAGAGCAAGGAGCATTGGGCTGCAGTGAAGTGGATCCTTAGGTATCTACGTGGAACCTCCAAGATGTGTTTGTGTTTTGGAGAAGGTGATCAAATAATGGTTAGATACACAGATGCTGACATGGCAGGAGATGTTGACTCGAGAAAGTGTACATCTGGATACCTAATTACTTTTTCAGGGGGAGCTGTTGCATGACAATCTAAACTCCAGAAGTGTGTTGCTCTTTTGACAACGGAGGCTGAGTTCATTGCAGTAACTGAAGCTTACAAAGAGTTACTGTGGTTGAGGAAGTTCTTAAAAGAACTTGGTATCGATCAACAGAATTATCAGCTATTCTGCGATAGTCAAAGTGCGATTCATCTAGCGAAGAATGCTTTGTTTCACTCGAGATACAAGCATATTGATGTGAGATATCGTTGGATTCACGAGGTGTTGGAGAAAATATTGTTACGGCTTGAGAAGATCCACACTGAAGAGAATGGATCAAATATGATGACAAAAGTTTTGTCAAGATCCAACTTTAAGTACTGTCGAGATATAACTGGATTGGTGGATTCCTCCATGTGTCGCGAGGGGGAGAATTGATGGGTAGGTCCCTCCACATGATGTGGGGCCCACATTAAGAATATAAATAAAATTATATTCAAACTTAATCAATACTTGGTGGATATTTGGCTAACCACCAAGAGGATATTTAGGGAGAAATATATTCTCCCTACTCCTATAAATTGAGGGCACTTGAGCCTCAATTGATGATCCAAACAAATCCAACAATCTCAAGATCTTAGTTGAGTATTCAAGAGAGGAAGAGAGGAAGAGAAAAAGAGAGAGAGAAGAAAGTTGTTCTTCTTGAATTCGTGTTTCTGAAGGTTCTTCAGAAGTGTGTAATATTTAGGAATATTCCCTAAATATTCGGGGAATATCAAAATAGTTGAGGGGTAGCCGTTGTGTTAGGTAAACACTATTTTTTACAGCCTATTTTGGTTTTCTACTCTAGATATTTATCTAGATTATATTATCTCTGTATCCCTTCTATTGATAATAGTGGAAGTTTCTCTGAATGGATCAGTGGACTAGCCATATTTTGATTGAACCACTTTAAATTTCGGTGTTTATTTATTTATCATATTTGTATCGTCAATACCTCGATTTCATAACTTTCGCTGCACGCCCAACACTTGGGGGTTGAGTTACAAAAATCTCTTCTCTAAGATCACCATTTAAAAATGCAGATTTAACATCAAGCTGAATTGTAATAGCCCAGAAAAAGTATGTTAGAACAATAGGAGAAAAATATAGCGGTAATGTCTAGATGATGAATAACGAGGTATACGGGAATGAATCTGGTAAAAGAAACGAAAAGATACAAAAGTTAGATAAAGGATAAAGGAGGGGTCAAAATAAAAGGAATGAGAGGTCAAAATGTAATTTAGGGGTGATCTCGTCTAAAAATATTTTGGGTATTTATTTCTAGATCAGTCAATTTTTCTTAATTATTTGGTATTTAATTATTGTGGGGACACGAGCGATATACGAGGTTGGGAGAGCAAAAGCTCTACCTTGGTTTTCAATATATTAATCAAGAAATACAATTACAATGAAGAAATACGGGTAATTCGGGCGAAAATGGCACGAAAAACGACCAAATACACTTGGCTGTGCAGTTACTGTCAAAAACTCGCGAGTCCGTACACAAAAAACTTGCGACTACTGAGAGCAGGTCAAAAACTCGCGACTACTGAGATGCAGTGCGAAACGTCGCGACTACTGAGTTGCAGAGCGTATGAAACAGTGCAGAATGTTGCGAGTAAGCAGAAACTCGCGACTCTGGGCAACACAAAGTCGCGACTACGACCAGGATGACATAATCTCGCGACTACTTGCAAAAAGTCACGAGTAGCATAGTGCAGTTAAGTAAACACTTTGCCTTGGGAAATGTGATAACAGTCTGAACCATTTTTCAGTGCACTCGGACTTATATTTATAGAGAAATCCAGCCCAACTGGTAAGTTTTAGGCCCAGAGGTCCAATTTCATTTGATTCAGGCCAAAATACTTAAATAATATCCAATAAAATTGGAATTAAAGCCATATAGTCCCAGAGCTTCGGAAATGCATCCCGGTCAAGAATTAGTCGGAAACGTCAATGAGAAAATACCAGAAAACCTCGCATATTTACTCCTTGCCTATAGATATTGAACATGTAGCCAAAAATATCGCCACAACTTACCGCCGTGCTCCTCGGGCACCAAATTACGAAAATACCCTTGGCCCCGTTCGAGAACGAATTTGTCTGAAACTGATAGAAATGTCATTATAATGCTCATATGTAAGCTCGGGAGGTCCGAATTACGATAATACCCACAAAAATATATCGTGACACAAATATACGAGGATACCGAAAATAATACATAGCCACGTCGGACGAGCTCCCGGGTTATAGTAATACCAAAAATACCCCCGGGTAATATCAATAGTCTCCTGGTTTTCATATTCAGATTTTGAGTCGTAAGCCACATCATATTAGCTTGTCCCGAAAGTTGAAAACCGTTCGGAATTTTTTTTGAGAAAACCACAAGTAGGGTTAGACTCCTCTTGTTGATACGGTCGTTTTGACATTAAGAACGTCAGATTCTGAGGTCGGGCAAAAATCTCGGGATTTTTTGACTCGGGGGTCCACCCCTATAAATACCCAGTTCTGTCCTCATAACAGCTTCACTCGCGCGAACTATTCAGCTCTTGCGACTTTTCGTCATAAACTCGCGACTCCAACGATCTCACTGTGCTCTCACGACATTGTGCCACAAACTCGCGAGTACTTTCACAATCTCGCGACACCTTACATAAACTCGCTTTTGCGTTGGACGAACAGTAACTCCCGCGACTTTTGGTACGAAAACTCGCGAGACACTTAATAAAATTTGGAAAAATTAATTTTGAATATAATTAACCAATGTCTTCCGGTTCCGCCTGATCTTCGAGCCCCGGTTCCTCATCTTCTCAATCCTCGGACTCCTCATCCAACTCAGGGAGTTCAAACTCCAGCATGTCGCCCTTTCCACATCACACTTCAAACATAAATCCACACTTTTTTGAACGAATCGCCCAACTTGAAAACTCTCTCGGCCACCAGAGTCCCACAGTCAAAGCCCTGAAATCTTTTGATCAACCTTACAGCATGCACGCTTGGAAATGGAAGTCCGTTGTAGAGGAATATCACTTCCCTTTCGACTGCGTTTTGTACCAACCCGAACCAACTAACCGGATTTTGACTCCACCGGTAGCCACTCACACTATTTGCCTTGAATAGTCAGAGTGTGGGCTCTGTTTTCCTCTTCATCCTTTCATCGTAAAACTCCTTACTCATTTAAGAATCCCCCTTTTCCAGCTCAATCTAAATTCAATTTCCATCGTAACTGCCTTTATCATTTTCTTGGAAACGAGTCGTATTCCCTTGACCATCGACCGTTTCTTCCAATTTTTTCAAATTAGCACCGCCAATCATTACGGTGCCCATGGCTGTATTTTCTTCAGACTTCGGCACCAAAGAAGCTCTTTCCCATTCTCTACTCCCCAGTCGAATCACGACTAGAAAAAACATTTCTTTTTTGTAACTGGTGTGAGAACTACAAGGTTGTCCCCACTCAGCCTTCCTTGGTGGTTCCCAGTCGAAGGGGAACTGTTTCTTCCCAAACATTCAATTCCATTCCGCGGGCAACCATTCCGAGGCCCCTAAAAAAGGCTCTTCTTGATTGTGTTAGATCTGACGATACAGATTGGACTGCGAAGACTTTGTTCTATGCCCCGATTCTGATCGTTTTCAACATTCTTCCGGTCCCTACCCATTTTAGTAGGGAACTATTAGGTACCTGGCCCACACATTCATACCTGAACCATCTCAATAACTTTTCTCCGATAGGAAAAACCCTTTTAGTCTCCACGCATACTCGTTTTTTTTTAATCTTTACACCGTATAGTTTACGAGACTTGTTTGTTTTGCAGAAAAAATAATGGCTCGAGCTGAAGACCACTCGAAGTTGGGCGACAGGTTGAGATCGCTCCATGCTCTATTTGCGGAGAATGATTGATTAATATTCGAGATGGCGCCTGGGGCTCGGAACCACACTGCCACGCCCGAGTTGGCCCTATGTACACAAGAGACGGAGCCACCAACTGATGAAGCGAGGCCCGTGACTCTCCCACAGCCTGCTACAATAATGGAAAATCCCGAGCAACTAGAAATTGAGCCAGCTGCAGAGGCCCTCGAGAGTCCCGAAGACCTAATTTCTGTGTCCCGGCGATTGGAGCTTACTGCTGGAGAATTTACCCTTGATGAGGAGATGTATGATTTCGCCGAGACACTAGTCGATGTGATCGAGGATGACAAAGAGGGAGAAATCAGCGGGGGTCAATTGATAGGCCCTGTGGTGGAGGAGGTGATACATGAGTCCCGTCCGGAGGGAGAGATAAACCCAGAAGCTCATTGGGATATGGGGAAAAGACCGGTGGGGGGCCCCTCCTTTTTGGAGATTGCGGAACCCATTAAGAAAAGTGGGTTAACCGCTGAGTTCCTCGATGCCTTCC
>RWGZ01000966.1:0-14041 GCA_009725065.1 Utricularia reniformis
AAGCAATATCTCCTATCCACGTTTACCCTTCAAATCGTCATTGTGTGTAGACGAAAACCATACAAGTCGTGTGATTTATACGCGCTCAAAGACTGGGGCGGCATACCTGTCACGCTATTGGAATCCGATGCGGATTTTCTATTCGAATCTCCCATTTCAATATTGCAACAAGTTCAATGTATAGTCTTTAAATAAAAACTTTTCTCAAATTATGTACATTTAAAGTATATATAAATGATCATAATATCCCAAAAATAATGTCTTTTAAGAAAATCAAATTTTAATGCTTTACGAAATCATGATTTTTAATTCTAGATAATCAATTCTTATCTTAAGATGGATTTCAAAAGTATATAGATAATCCTAAAAGGGTGACGTTTGCCGGTAACCCTCCAACTTTCGGGTGGTGTAAATGATATGCCCTCCAAGTTACGAAATTGCAAATATGATACCTCAAGTTAACAAAAATATGCAAATATGACACCTCAAGTTAATAAAAATATACACATATGAACCTCCAACTTTAATTAAATGCTTGTACAACACCTCAAGTAAACAATACAGTTTAATATTGACCCTCTACGACATTGTTATTGCTTTACGTCCGGATGCACATTTCTCAAACTTGAAGTATCAATTTTGTATAATTTTTCGTATAAAAGACTTATTTGCATAATTTGTGAACATTGAGAACGAATACTGCCAACAAAAAATGTTTGCAAATTTAACGGAAAGTCATGTGTTAAATACCAATGATAAAAAATAAACGGTTTTGATAATTTGAGGGATGATTCCTGCAATTTCATAAATTGAATGACATAGTCTTTACATAGTTCGTAAGTTGAGAGCTATTTATGCAATTTTCTCTTTCCTAAATACTACATTTTTAATTGAAGATATAAATTTAAATAGATTACAATAATATTTTTTTATGTGAATTATTTTTTTTATGAAATCAAATACCTGTCATTTATTGATGATCGAAACAGAGCTGGCTGCCTGTGCCTGGCCAGTGCCCACTTTCCCGAGTCACATGCCAATTGCCAATCATCTCGTTCAAATATTAAGCCACGCGCACCTTCGCGCGTTCCGTTTATTTCATCTATATATATTTTTGCAATAAAAATTGGATTTATTTACAAATTTATAATTATTTCAAAAAAAATCATATATGGTGGGACCATATTGAAATATTCTATTATTATTTTATAGTATATACTTTGAGGAAAAATGTAATAATTTTTATAAGTGACTGAATGGAGAATTTAGTTATACACAAACCCCACAACTATATCGATATGACCGTTGGAGGTATAACATATGTTATAATTATAGAGTCTGATTGAAATAACGATGGGGGAATAAACAAAAGGGATTAAGGAGCGAACTATACATATTTAAAAAACTTGAACAAATCATTATATGATGTAATTTCCACTTTAATAAACATAATCAATCCACTTCTTTTAGCAATGTGTGACAAATTCTAACACTTCCTCTCAAGTCAAACCATAATGTTTCGACCAATGTTTTCATACCAGTCCGACGTACCGTTTCATTCTGGATTGGTATATTTTTTTTAAAAAAAACATTAAAATTAATTTTTTAAAAAAATATTTTTTTTTTATTTTTTCGGGTCGATCCGGATACCTGGTACAGGGTGGTACCGGTCGAAATACTGGTACTGCCCAGTTTTGGCGATACCGGCAGGTATAAAAACACTGGTTTCGACTTTAAATGAATCGAACAAGCTCCGATACCATGTTGGAATTATAGAGTTTGACCGAAATAACGACGGGAGAGTGTGAACGAGCAAGATTAAAGAGTGGAATCCACACATTTAAAAAATTTGAACAATTCATTATGTTATGAAATTCTCACTCTTATAAACCTAATCAATCTCACTTCTTTTAGTAATGTGAGACAAATTCCAAGTAATATATATTCACTTCCTAGGTTAATTAAAACTCCATTATATTTAATAAGTTCATCAATGATTTAGGTTTAAAATTCCAAATAATATTCATACAAATTGTACTATGAAAAGATTAGAGAAATCACATTTTATTTATTTAGCATTTGTAGGATAAAATTTTGTATTTTGGTTATTTTATTTTATAAAACTATTATTTAGATTATTCAAATATTAATCGGGTTTTGAATCTAGTGTTGACAACCTTTAAACCGGGTACTAAGGATGTGTTCTTGTTGAGAACCATTAAACTCGATACCAACGAGGAATCCTAAGCAAGAATGAAGGTGGTCAGGCCCAATCGAGAATTCGACAGATGAAATTATCAAATAGGGCGATCGGTCCCGGAAAACAGCTTAGGGCGATCGGTCCAGGCAAACAGCATAGGGCGATCGGTCCAGACAAACAACTTAGGGGCAGCACACCGATCAGACCAGACAGTTTGCTTAGGGGCAGCACACCGATCGGTCCGGCAGATTGTTTAAGGCCAAGCAGATCCGATCGGTCCGCAGACTGCATAGGGCAGTAAACCGATCGGTCCAGCAAACAGCTTAGAGCCAAACAGACCCGATCGGTCCGCAAACTGCTTAGGGCAGTAGACCGATCGGTCCAGCAGACAACTTAGGGCCATACAGACCCGATCGGTCCAGACAGACTACTCAAGGCAGCAGACCGATTGATCATGACAGACTGCGTAGGCCCCAGCAGACTATATAGGCCCTGACAGACTGGATGTGGGCCCATCAGCATGCATTCCATACTTCAGGCTCAACCCCGCTTTCCAGCATGCGGAAACAACATTGTCAGAGGCGCTGACATGACATTAATTACACGTGTTTCCCACTCTTTAAATACAGAGCTAAAAGATAAGCTCAGGAGGACCCTTTGGAGGCCAATTTCGAAAAACCCTAGCCGCTGTAATTTCATTTCCGCTGCTCTTATTCCCTTTGTATATTTCATTAATTAATTAATGAATTTGCCGTGGAGGTTCTCCTCTCGGCAACGTGGTTTTTTTTCCCCTTTCTTAAGGGGTTTTTCCACGCTAAAATCGCCTCCGTTCTTTCCATTTTCTATATTTCAAGTTGTCTCCACAAACAACAAATAAAATCGATTTTCAGAATCCGGTGACTGTTGGTACCCCCTAAAATGGAACCACAACATCTAGGTTTCATCAAATTTACCGAGTGCGTAATAGAGATTTGAGTTAACCTACCTCAAACCCGAACTAGAGTTAGATCGGATCTGATTAATCAGATGGGAGTAGGGTGTTAACTATTCGGTAAAAATCGAATACCGAACCGTATACCGAATTTTATTTACCGAACCGATACCGAATTATGAAATCGGTTCGGTATTCGGTTTTTAAATTTCGACCATTTCGGTATTCGTTTTGTGTTCGGTAAAAAAGTTCGGTATTCGGTAATATACCGAATACCAAATTTAACATTTTGTTTAATTTAAAACTAATATTTTTGTATTTAATTATATAATTAAATATATTATTATGATTAATTTTTTATTTAATTTGATTAAATTTTAGAAAATTCGGTATTTCGGTAAATACCATTTACCTAACCGAACCGATAAAATTCGGTTCTATATTCGGTAGCTAATTTTTTGACTTATTCGGTATTCGATAATTGACATTCGGTTTGATTCGGTACGTACCGAATGAACACCCCTAGAGTCTGGTATTTTGGTCATGCATACGATTTTTATGTCTAACCTAACTCCATTTAGTGAATGGGAACAACCCCTATAACAATCGTGTCAAATTAGCATCATACGCACCAATCACCGAAGTCCACGTAGGCAAATAAATACACATAATTAATAATTGAAAAACAATATAACTCTAAAAAAGCAATTTTAATAATTATATATTGATTTTACTTTAATTATTTAATTAAACAATGACGGTAAATGAATTTATACAGTCATTTGCTGTCTATTGATTGCTGAATGCTGGAATTGCTGGTAACTGGGAATTGGAGAAAATAACAAGGGGCTCGAGGAATTTGAGCTCGCCGGGGTGAGGGAAGAGCGATCTTGATTTTCTAGCGAAGCTGTAAATACAAGTATATATTTCTAGTGTTTTTCTTCAATTGCAGATTCTAGATCGGCGAATTCGCCTGGAATACGAGATAAACAGCTCACATACGTTCGCGAGAGGTTTTATTTATTATTTTGCTTCTACTTGCTTATTTTTGTGATCAAACTTTGTTTTAGATGTTTTGGTGATGTATCAATTAGGTTTTTGTAGTGTACGGTGATTTCGATCTGAATTTGCGTGTTTTGGGTGAGGTGACTTAGGTTGAAAATNATTTATAGTACAGTTATGAAGAAAATAAATGCAAATTCTTATTATATTCCAATTTAGCTCATGAATCTTTATATTAAATAGTGTGTTCGAAAATTTCTTGAAATTTGTATAGTTTCCCCGAAATATTTGTTTTTTAGTTCCAATCCGAAATTTACCCGAAATTAAAATCTTGTTACATTTGTACTACATTTAATGTAATATATCTTTTGACCTCTATTGTTTTTCTATATTCACAAATACACAATATTGAATTTAACAAAGGATATATAAATTTGTAATATATATAGTAGTGTAAGTGACTTATTAACCAAAGTATTTATTAATTTATATAAATAGTGTAATTTATATAAATTTGTAATATATATAAATTCTTATAACCAAAGTATTTGGTTTTAGTTAAGGAAAAATTAATCGATAACCGAACTAGTTAGGACCGTCAAATCGATCGTTTTCCCATCCATATAGATCCAAAAAACATGTTTTATATTTTTTAAGTATCGAACCCAAAAAATCTAGATCTTACCCTACAACCTGATATCGGGTAGTACCGGACAAAATGCAGGTGGCATTGGCGCCCAATATTTCACTTTTCGGCTAGTATAGAATCATTGATTATATTTGATTAGAGTTTAGGGTTGTGGCACTCATTTAACTCAATAAACATTTAGGATCGCAATTATCGTTAAATCCTTGAAGATTACTAAAGTCATTATGATCCAAATTTACCAAAATTAGAAAACTATTTGTTGTTTTTCCTTTTTAGGTGTAACAAAAATCACCTAATTTTAACCAAAATATCAATTAGAATACGATTTTAGATTATAGTTTTTGTGGAGACGACAACTTATGTCGAGAAAGCAAATAATAACACAATGATTTAGCATAGCAAACCCGAAAGAACGTGAAAAAAATCACGATGAGGAGAAAGAAAATCTCATCGATAGATGCACTATCACGATAAACCCCAAGACAATTAATAACATTATGTCCAAAATTTGTCAAAATGAGAAAACTACGTGTTGTGTTTCGAATGGTCACTGAATTCTAACAAAAATATAAATTAGAATTCATTTTTATATTTATAGTTGTTGTGGAGACAACTTATGCTATAAAGCAAATAATAACGCAATGATTTATCGTATAAAATCCCAACAAACGTGGAAAAAACCACGGTTTCGAGAAGAAAATCTACTCGACAGATGCACTATCACGATGAATAACGGTACAAAGTAGTGACGAAAACAAGTCGGAAACATGGGTAAATCTCAAATGAAATTGCAATAGGGTATATGGCTGAAATTCGGGTGTAGAGGATCAAGTGGGGATCCAAAAATTTTCATCCCTCATTGGCCTTAAGAAATTGCAATATTATAAATGGAGTAAGGGCTCGATCCAGTGTTTTCATACCGGACGGTATACCGTCCGATATGTTAAATTTCGTTGGGTACCGGTATTTTTTTCGTGCCACCGGTGTCGGGTATTATGGTCGATTTCGGGGTTTTTTCGGGTCTGATCCTAAAAAACTAATTAAATAATATTTTTTTAAAAATAAAATAAAATAAAATTTGGTACCGGCCGATATACAGTCTGGTATACTGATCGTACCGCTCATATCGGTAAGGACCGGTGCGTAATTCCGGATCGATATGAAAACATTGGCTGAATCATCATTTTCTCTTTGCTTATTTCTAGAGCAGTGCTTAGGATATATGGGTGAACAAAAACTTTGGAATATCGAATATCATATCAAAATTTTTTTATTTTGATATTTGGTATTTGGTATTCGATACTTGAAATTCGGTTTAATATTTATTTTTATGAAATTATGAAATTTGGTTTGATATTCGATAAAAAGAAACAGCATATACCGAATTATCATATTAGTTTATATAATATTTATATATTTTAAAATTTTTAATTGAGCCATGATCCTTCAATTATTGATATTGAATTTTGATATATTGATCGATTGAGATGTCATTAGTATGAAATTTCTCATAAACTCCATGATTCTTATGAAAAATTTTTGAGTTCAAAAAGTGTTTGTGCACTAAAGATTGGTTTTGTGGACTACATTCTCATAATATTGATAAAGATCAATAATAGTAATATAAGTTTGAGAATGATAGTTTAGATTTCATATGAATAAACTATTAAATTCTCAATTATTTTATAATAATTATTTTCGCATTTCATTTCAAAACTTTCATAACATTATACGCTTACATTGGAGTATAAACTTGAAGAATTGAAGATTGTTCTATTATATAGATACAATAATGTGATCAATAACTCAATCATTATCTTTTTCAGATATTTTTTATGTATTTGATTTAAGACATACATAAGATGTTCATGATTATTTTTTAGGTGTTTTAATTTCGGTATTTTGGTACCAATACCGAAATTATTTCGATATTTTGGTTCGGTACCAAAAAAACATTGAATTTGAATCGATATTAGATTTTATTGATAAATTGGTATTCAATATTTCAATATTTTATTTGATTTGATATTTGGTACTAAATGTTCACCCCTATTAGCATATCTTAACCAAGGATGACCGATTCACAAATTGGCAAATGTGTGCGTAATTCTTTCTTGAGCCCAATCCCCTTCAGTTGGGTTGGACCGTATCTTTCACTGAATTTATCTATTGGGTTGGGTGCATATGGTACTCGATCAAGGGTTTCAATACTAGTAGGACCAAATATGTGTTTATAATACTTGATGATATTGAACAAGTGTAATTTGGGAAGTGGTCACAAGACTCCTTCACTTTAGTTTAAATTAGAACCGGACAAAGATTAATCGAGTTAACAGGGTAAACCTGAACCGGTCCGTTTCATTGACCTTTGAACAAAAACTCTTTAAATTTTCATTTTGATAAGAATATCAATGTTTTAATATATATTCGAATCAGTATGATCTGCTTTGATTTAAGATAGGATCGGTTTTTGCCCGTTCATCCATTTCGAATCAGAACCAGTACAAAATCTGGTTCGGTTTAGATTTGATTCTCTTAATTTGGTAAATTTTCATAGATTTAAAATTTCATTTCGATATAGATAAATATGATCATTTTAAAATTATTGTATTTTTTAAAAAATAATATAATTCAAAGTAATATTTATTTTATATCTAAATATTAAAAAACTATCAAATCGATTATTTTAAAGTCATTGATAATGTTATATTATAATATATTTTTATTTAATTCTTTTATTTTTTGAAATTGATTTTATATTTGAAATCCTATTAGTTTGTTATTGGGTGATGTTTGCCCACGATCCCTAAACTTACGAGATATGTAAAAGACATGCACTTTAAGTTACAAAATTGTAAATTTGTTATTTTTTGAGAAAAAATATGCATTCGTAGCCCTCCAACTTCATTTATGCATATCATTTATAGAACTCTTAACTTGGTGGGTTAATTATACAATTTTATCGTTTGTTATTAGATAAACATTTGAAGAAAAAGAATTAAAATATAATCCACACATTTCAAATGTTTAAAATCACAAAAAAACGATTAAAACATGTTTGAGATTGATCCAAACGGTTGAAAAAATAGTTCACCTCATCTGGCCCAATTTTAAAACAATAGATAGTCGGTATACATATCAGTACAATGTTTTTTTTGGGCAGACCCGGAAACCCGATTGCGGTCCAAATATTGGTGACGTCTTGTATATCGTTCGATATGAAAAGATGGAAGAATATATGTTCTTTATTTTTGAAAATTTAAATTAACTATTTCAATATTGTTATACTATTAATAATAAGAGAAAATTGCGTAATCGACCCATAATGTTTAAAATAATGTAAATGTGATGTTCTTAAAGTTTGTAAATTGTATGAGAAGCCCCCGAAGTTTTAAAACAGTTCAAGAATGACCCTCGAGTGAATAGTAGAGGTTTTCGTCTTTTTTCGTATAAATGGTTTTGACTATTTATGAGTTATTTTTAACATTTTAAAAGTTTGGAGACATAATTATAATATCTTTTCAAGGTTAATGAGTCAATTATAAACTCTCGTGACGTTTAAAATATTAACGAGTATAAGGGTCAAATATAAACAGTTTTGAAAGTTCGGAGGTTAACCACACAATTCTTAAACTTTCAGGGCACTGTGTTTATAACATTTAAAAGTTTGGGGATCAACCGCGCACATTATATCAACTTCGAGGGTTTTATATACAATTTATAAACTTTAGAGACATCGCTTTTACAGTATTATAAAGTTCATGGGTAAATGAGAAACATCACTCTTAATAATAATATACAATTACTTGGAGTATTTCACCAAAAAATTTAAATTTAGTTATTTTAATGACAATTATGTAAAATATATTCTAGGTACCAAAAAAATATAGATACTACCCGAAATTTAATGTACCGACGGTGTACCATCCTGTATGATAACATTGAGTCAAACTAAAACATTAGACCTTTTTATTTTATAAGAAAATCAAATTAGATATTTTCTATGAGACACGTTCCGACACTTGACACCTAATTCGATTTGTTTTCCGGCCAACGAACAATCGAGGTAAGGCATGCCTGCCATAAGTGAGTATTTGCTTAGGGCAGTAGTTTTCAAGGTCACTTGTGCATTGCTCACATTCGCGGCAAGATCCCACTAAGCATCCAAGTCCAACGCTTACTTTTTCACCAACCTTAACTTTCTCAACTTTTGTGCCTACTTCAGTCACCACACCAATAATCTCATGACCAGGAACAATTGGATAAAAAGTGGAGATCTGAGTGACAAATCACACAGTAGAGCACTTTGAACGCACATCTTTCTCGCCGGTAGCCCTTCTTTCTTAATTCGATTTGTTTTTCTTTAGAGTCTAACGAAACAAAACATTGAGTCTAACTTTATGTGATTTCACGATTTTATTTTATAATCTATCTGTTTATGAATTGTTCGTACAAATGATGATGAACTAATAATTGTTTTGTAAGAGTTTGAAACGACAAGTCGATACCCATAGGATATTTCAAGTGTTATATTAGTTATTTTATTTGTAGGTAAAAAACTAATTTGTACGCTATTACATTAAACTCCTAGTAATTTAAAAAGTGTATTATTTTAATGATTTAACCATTCGATTCAAAAAGAAAAAGAATCCACTAATTGAATATTTGGATTACAAATGGGTATTTATGAGACTAGAGTAATCCCAAACAAATATATTTCCGGTATCATCACCAATAAAGAACAATCTTTTGGAACCGTCCGTATGGATCGTACGGACTACACCATTCGTAAATATCCTGCCTCTTTCACCAAATCTAATTCATACAAACAAACTTGTTCAGCATGTTAGCTTAAAATGGATTTTACCGATTCTTTACAGATTACTTTTCCGTTAGAACTTAGACGCACACACACGGCGGAATGGAATAGACACACAAAACTTTTACGTGGAACCCGAGTACCGGGAGAAAATCACGGACCAACACCGGTCAATCCACTATCACCAAATAAACAACAGATATAGTTCAAGAACTATCCCGTTCTTGAAACACTGATATCGAGCAACAAGCAATAAAGATTATCTCCGCAAAACTCCTTTGCAACCTTTGTTATTCTCCCTTGCTCCCTCTGCGTTTTTCACTCTGGTGATGATGATCCTTGTGGTGCCGCATTAAGTGCGGCTCATTGTGTATAAATACACTTCTGGAAATGGGCTTAGGTTTAAGGCTCATTTCCCCTTCTGGCTACCGATCGGTATTAGACCATCCGACCCCGTCGGTATCTAGGTCATCCAATACCGGTCGGCATCTTCCTTTACTTCTGACCCCAGCTCGGTATCTTTCTTCGGCTAACGATAGGGTAGTTGCCACCGAAGTTTCCATCTACTCTAAGGCTGGAACTTGTGAGAACGTCATGCTGTCGCCCATGCAGATTTTCTATCCTAAGTCGACCTGCAGTCTGTCGACCTGCAGTCTGTCGATCGGCTGTCTTGACTTACAGTACGTCGATCGCCTGCCTAGACCTGCAGTCCGTCAATCGCATGTCTCGACCTGCAGTCCGTCGATCGCCTCTGCAGTCCCGCCGATCGCCACCGACATGCAGTCTGTCGATCGCATGTCTCGACCTGCAGTCCGTCGATCACCTGTACAGTCCCGTCGATCGCCTGTACAGTCCCTTCGATCGCCTCTGCAGTCCCGTCGATCGCCACAGACCTGCAGTCTGTCGATCGCCTGTGACCTGCAGTCCGTCGATCGCCACTGACATGTAGTCCGTCGATCGCCATGCAGAAATTTGGTGTTCCACTCAACACAGCATTCCTAAAAACAACACAAAAATAATATGCCAATACTTACGAAGGTAGATCATAAAGCCGGACTGTGTTATCACTGCACGAGCACAAAAGAACAGGCTGCGATTCGGAATCATGGATACCATCAAGAGCAATCACACTCTACATAATGAACGAATTAGTCACAAAGTAGAACAAATAAATACTCGTATAAAAAAACACATACTTCTTGTTGTTGCATCTCAAAGATGACCTCTGTGGTTTTATTATCGGTTCCTGCCCAGGCCTGTTGAATCCATCCCGGTTTTGCTTATCCGAATCCATAAAATAGACACAAAGATATACCTTAATAGTCTTGTCCAAAGAAGAAGATAAGAGATATTTATCATATACTAATAGACTTGTTACATCTCAAGTGTGTCCATATATTGTCTCATCACATTCTAATCTTTCTCTATTCCATGACTGAAATTCAATAAGACAAATTAGCTTATCAACAAAGCTTCGTGCAAAAACTAATATATATATATATATATATAGCTTTATGGTGCAGTCTTTTGAACTAAAGTAACGCTGGCAATTACGGACAAAAATAAGTGAAGTTATAGCTTCATTATGTTCCTTCAATATAGCAATTGGAGTTTCATCAATCTTTTCCGAATCCCATTTCCATACGTAAATGGAACCATCATGCATTCGTTTCACGGGATTATGTATAAAGGATTATCCGAGGCTTGAATAGAAAATGCTCACCTCCGTTCCCATAAACACCTTATCATCATCAGTACCGATGAATTTGAACGTGGAAAGAATTATAAATTTGAATTTGAACACTGATTTCTCCATTTGATTCCATATCAAAAATTGAAATTAACAACTATCAAAGAAAAATATCCAGATGTACTGTCTCCAACTCTTAATCAAGAAAAATGCTCCAAGAAAAATATATTGCTATGAGCCACGAGAGTTAGGAAGTAGAGTTCATTAGTATTCATTGAATAAAGCAAATAGTCGTTGTTAACTGTTGTGTATAAATATGAGTGATTTTAGCATTGAATAATAAGCTTTTCAGTTTCTTTTCTCTGTTAACATTTCCAAAAGCTTACTGCTCCCATTTCTAAGATGGTATCGGAGCAATTCTAAGACATGTGAATTGTCTTCTTTATTCTTCCTTTATCTCTGTCTCTACTACCTCAACAATGGTGGAAAACAAAGAGAATAATGAAGGTGTCGTTGTTTCAACGACACTGACTCATTCTTCTCTATTTTATATTGGTCCCAATGATAGTCCAAAACTTGTTCTCACAATACCTCTTGCACGGAAAAATTATGTAATATGAGCAAGAAATGTTCGATTGGGATTATCTATCAAACACAAAATGGGCTTTATTACTGGTGCCATTCCTGAACCTGATGCTGCATATGCCAATTATTTCCATTGGCAGAGGTGCAATGATCTGATAATAGCCTGGCTTCTCCGATGTCTCTCCGACAATATTGATGCTACAGTATTTTATAAAAAGACTGCACGGGAGATATGGCTAGCATTACAACAACGATATTATCAACCGGATGACTCCAGAGTCTGTGACATATCTCAAGAACTCGGTACCATCCATCAAGGATCCATGTCCATTGAGGATTATTTCACTAAACTCTCGGGATTATGGGCAAAATTTGATAACTCTCTCCCTACTCCAAACTGCACTTGTGGCGGATTTGATACTTTTCGAAAACAAATCGAGAAGGATAAAATTTTTAAATTCCTCAACTCTTTGAATCCAGAGTTTGGGACAATACGCTCACAACTACTTTTTCGCAATCCATTTCCTAGCATGGATGAAGTTTTTAGCACTCTAAATCAAGAGGAGCAGCGCCTCAAGAAACCGATACTTCCCACCCCAATCATGGCATCTGCCCTCTTAAGCAAAGCTGAAAGTAATATGATCGATGCTGTACAAAATCAGTTAGGCAAAACTGATTCTACACATCAATATGCCAAGAAAAAATGCACATTTTGTGGCCTGAACAATCACACAGTTGAACAATGCTACAAATTGATTGATTACCCAAAGGATTATAAATCTAAGAGAATGCGAGGTAACAAACATTCTGGCTATGCATCTAACAATGTCATGCATGAACCTGATGATAATGAAGTAGTTCAAATTACCAATGCACAACTAAGACCTTACTTCAACAAATCACCACTAAAACCGCTGCCCCTGCTTCGACTTCTTCTACCGTCCAGAGTCCTAATGACAATTTTGATATTAACGATTTTTTTCATAATAATTGGATTATTGATTCAGGTGCTAGTGAACACATGTGCCACAGCATAAAACTTTTTCAATCACTCGCACCCACGAAAGGAACGGTACGATTTCCGAATGGTTTGTCAACGAAAGTGACACATATTGGCACTATAAAGTTAAACTCACGTTTATGTTTGTCTTACGTTCTTTATGTTCCTACTTTTAAAGTTAACTTGATTTCGGTTCATAAGTTGATAACTGAACATAACATCAATATTACTTTTCGATCTCATGATTGCCTTCTCCAGGAATCGTCTACACTGACGACGATTGGTACGGGAAGAACAAGTCGTAACCTTTATTTCTTCAATGAAGCCGCTGATTTAAATTCTGCATCTTTTATGCATATTTCTAAAGATTTTTCAGACATTGCTTGTTCTTCTACTACTAATGTTATCAATCATGCTTCATTTGATTTATGGCATTATCGACTTGGACACCCTTCACACACAGCTATTGAATTTATTACAAAGCATTCACCTTATGTTAGAAGCATGTTTGATAAAGTTTGTCTTACTTACCCTTTAGCAAAACAAAAACCACTTTCATTTCCTCCTTATAGCATGATAATCCATCATTTATTTGAGCTTTTAAATATTGATACATGGGAGTCATACAAACATGCTAGTATAGGAGGCCATCATTATTTCCTTACTATTGTTGATGATTACTCTCGATATACTTTGACATATCTTATGAAACAAAAGAATGATGCTTCTTCAATTATTCCAAGCTTTATTTTCATGATTAAAACTCAGTTTTCAGCCACTGTTAAAATGATCCGTACCTACAATGCCCCTGAGTTGAAGCTACACAATTTTTATTCTCAACACGGCATCATTCATCAAACCACCTGCGTCGAGACTTCTCAACAAAATGGTAAAGTAGAACGTAAACATCAACATCTCCTCAATATTGCTCGTGCTATACTTTTTCAGGGACATTTGCCACTCTCGTTTTGGGGATATGCGGTTCTTACGGCAACACACCTCATTAATCGCATACTTATGAAAGTTTTAAACTATACTACTCCATATGAAAAGGTCATTCGTAAAAGACCTCTATACACTCATTTTCGTGTTTTTGGTTGTCTTTGTTTCACTTCGACTCTTAAGCGTAATCGCACCAAATTTGACACACGGGCACGAAGATGCA
>RWGZ01000966.1:27355-56103 GCA_009725065.1 Utricularia reniformis
GTTTGGATTGATGTTAAACTCATTAGTTTAATATATATTACTCAATAATTTTAATTTATTCCTTTTATACATTTAGGATATGTTATATATTTTATTATATTAATATTTTTAATATTATGCAGTAAATTACTCATATGATTATTCTAATAAAATATTCATATGTCTTTAATTATATTATATACGAAAAATAATATAAATCAACTAATGTAGTCTCTCGGTAACTATAATGTTATAGATCGATAAGTATTTACGAAATAAAACAATCGTAAATAATACATTACTAAATATTTATAACATTACTAAACAATCGTAAATAATACATTACTAAACAATCGATAACTATAACATTACTAAATATTTAATGTTATTAAATATTTATTAATATTTATTCTAGTAAATATATTTATTGAATTTAACTTGTATTTTAATTGAATATAATTTTTAATAACAAAATAAAATACAAATTAGGACAAAATTACTGTTATTATTTAATAAATAAATATTAACTCACAGTTACAATTATGAAAAAATTCTTTCATGCTCTTACCTGGTTTACTTCAACTTAGTTTTTAGCAGAAATAGGTATTCTATATTTCCCCTTTTATCTAGTCCTAATTTTGAAAATGGAGCTTAGCACGAAAAGGAGAATGGGGCTTAGCAGGAAAAGGAGGCTTATTTGTAGATGAGCATGTTCTTGTTTCTCGTTTCAGACTCTACTATTCATCCAAGCACAATGAGGTTTGATTCGTTGTTGTCATTTTCCCCGAGTCCGTTCATTGAAATACGTATTTGGATCTGGATTCTGAAATCCATACGACTGTAAATCGATGCCTGCGAAATCAGGTAAAGAAAGCTCGATCGGGAAGTAATATTGCAGTTTGCGGATTTCTGAGTCGACTTTTGATTCTTTGATTTGTAAAGCTGCAATTATTTTCTGGTTATGGAGATTCTGGAGAGAAATTGAAACGATGATTGGAGTTTCCATTGGAGTTTTCATCGTATGCAATTTTTGCTGTGGATTTGTAGCATATTCGTTCAGTACATTTCTAGTACTACACTTGTAGGGGTTTTTCTAATCGACGATCTGTTTTGCTTCAATTTGGTTTGATGATCGGCGAACGGACGGAATCTGGCCATAAGATGTCCTTGAGCCCAAGGAAGTCTATCAGCTTCTTGCTTAAAGCTTCTGTAGGTGGAAGCCCAGGATCGGGGATGCAAAACCAGCGGTTTAACCAATCCACCGCTTCGGGAAAAAGTTTTTTGCCGTAGAATGTAGTCTTGAACCAAAAAGGTACAGTCAGGTACTTATCTCCATGGCAAGCTGCGTCAACAACCGCCTTGGCTAACCGGTGTACGGGTTTGATCGGGACGATGCTCATAGCTGAACTTCAATTTCAAGCTGATTTTTGAAGAAATTTAGGTAGCTTACATCTCGTAGATCTTGGTCTACTATCATCTTCCCTTCGTTGTTGATGAACTTGCCTTTTGTCATCTCTGATTCTATCAAACCTGGTATCACTATCGTGATTCCGATATGTGATCCAAATTCCACTCTTACAGTCTCAAAGAAATTCACTACTGCAGCTTTACTGGGTATTTAAATACCCAGTGTTTTTTACTTTATTTGCCAAACTATCAATTTTTTGGATGTATACATTGTCAATTGTCAGACATCAATAAATTAATAATTAATTATACTTTTTTAAATAAATCTTTAATAACATTAATATATATCTTTTTATAAATATACTAATATGTAAAAATACTTTTATTGATATTTAATCCTTTGTTTTTTTTATTATTTATTTACTTTTTAGTTTTCAACAAAAAAACATGGTTTCTCTTCTTCTTAATGTTTTCTTTACAAATATTTTTTTTATTACTACCGTAACTTTTGCCGGAATATTTCCCCTGCCAGGGAAGAACTTTTCTTCAGTGATTTCATGTCGGAAAATCACACGAATTGGGGAATAAGCATCATCAACCCTTTTCATAAATATGGTTCGAACATCTGTTGTTCCTTTGGTCTTTTCTCTTTCAATTGCTTTATGGTCTACCCATGTGATTCCTTGCTTCAATTTCTGATTATTATTGTTTGGGCTAATTGGAATGAACTCTCTTTGATTTTATTTATGAGATCTCTCGTTATTTTTTGTTATGAATTGCTTAATTATATTTAAGAGGTAAGAAAGGAACAGAAAAAGAGTTTGGTAAGACGAATTATTATCAATTGACAAAAGTTGTTATAGATGTTATATTATAAAATTTATATTAAATACTGTTATTCAATATTTATTTTTAAAAATACTATTATTAAAAAATGTATAAATAACTCATACTATGTAAATTTTTTTTCCGCCAAACTACCCCATATGTCGGAAATTCATGCAAAAAGTAAAAAAAAAAGCTGACCCTAGTCTACGAACAATCTGCAATAAGAATTTCAAGATACTGGTGTATAAACCCTAGTCGTGGATAAAAACAACAGACTGGTGTAAGAAAATGCCATTCTCCAGCTTCGTTCCCAGAATAAATACGTAGTCTTCGGTGAATTTCAAGATCCATTTGTTTCTCATGTTCTTCGACACATTCCTTTCCCGGCAATTTAATCAAGCTTTGTGTGGTGCAGCTGACCCGCGCCGAATATTCTGCTTTCCTTTGATTTGCCGTTGGATCGATCAAAAGATGTCGCTATTTTTAACTTCTCCCTCACCACCCCAGCTGCTTCTCCTTCACTTATCTTTTCAGTTCCTCTAGCGCGTTTTCGTACGGCTCCACAAATTCACGCAATATCGCCGCCCCCAACCTCCACCTCCGGATGGCAGTGAATTTTTCGGTGAGGAGGTTGAGCCTCTGGAGCTCTGCGACCACTGCCACATCCACAATGTGCATCCTGCATCCCACGGGCATTGAGTCTCCTGCGTTTAGAAAATAGAAACTGGAGAAGAAAGCATAGGAATAGACTCGTAGGAAAAAAGCAATTAGAAAATAATTGCTTTTACAGCTTTTTTTTACTTTTTGCATGAATTTTCGACACATTGTTAGTTTGACAAATACAGTAAAAAACAGAAATTTTTTTATCAAATATAAGAGTGTGAAAAACTTTAATTTGTAAAATAATAATTTTTTTAATTAATTTATAAATAACATTGACACATAAAAAATTTTAAAATATTGATAATGTAATATTGATATTATATTTTATTTGTAGAATATAAAATCTAAAAATTCTGGTAAAGTTATGGAAAGACCATCATTTTTTTCCTATTTTCTCTTTCATCTTTCCTCTTTATTCTTTCCTCTTCAAAGTTACAAAACAAAAAATTCAGAACGTTTTCGATTTGACTATAATACCATTGCAATTATAATTAATCTTCTCTTTCATGCACTGCTCACTAGAAGAATTATTCACATCGATCCAGTCGTCTCACGCTCTACTCAAAGAAATTGAAAATGCAGTATATTTAAAAATCTAATACATTAGAAAGATGTCATCGTTGGTTTACCAAAGAAGAGTAAGAAATGTTTTAAAACAAAGTAAAGGAAGAAGAATATATGTTTATTTTTAATTGGATATATTATATTTAATTGATAATATAAACAGAAAAAGTCTACATCGGTTAAAGAATTAGAAATAATATGTTATGATAGACGATTGTCAGTGCTATATTAAAAAATAAGAATGATTCAATGACAAAAATAAAAACAATCAAAAGTTACTATCATTTTTTAAATATAAATCTATGACACTATTATATAAAAAAATTTCCCTAAAAAAGAGTGGGTATTTTGGTAAAATACCCCTGCTTTACTAACTTGCAAAAAGGTACACAATTGGACTAAATGGTTCTAACTTTCACTAAGTCTGTATATTTGACAAATTTGGTTCTAACTTTTTATTTTGAGAAATTTAGTAGTTTTTTGGAGATAAAATTAGTATTAGTCAAAATTTAGTACTAATTTTGTCATTGGATCAAATTTACTAAATTTTAGAAATCATATGGACTAATTTGCCAAAATCATATGGATATAAATGCCAAATAAAAATTTGATGCTAAAATCATCCAAATGGACACTGCCAAATTTGGCAAGATGTTGTGTTAGATGAAATTTTAATGAAATTATATGAAAATTGACAAGATGATGTTTTTTCTTTACATTGTAGAAGCTAGCAAATGAGGCAATTACAACAATCTTGCCTCTCGTTTTCCTCAAGTGGGAAGCAGCAAAGTAAGTCAAGTAGACAAATCCCAAAAAGTTTATATCATGTAATTTGATCGTTATTCTATGCAGCAGAGACAACATCTTAGAAATTCAAGAGAGTTTCTGAGAGAAATTCAATCGAATTGTTCTCCGCCTTAATGTGGCATATCTCAATTATTACATATTTATAGTGCGGAAGTTAAACTTAACGACGATCAACAGAAAATAGGAATAACCTAAGCTTAATCCGATCGAACTCAACAAGCGATAAGTCGACTGGCAGACAACATGCCGATCGGCATGGGAAATATGCGAACCGACATGTTTTGACAAAGGTTGCCTACCGACATAAATGTGTCAGTCGACACCCCCCTCAAGTCGGTAATTACAAGTCTTGTATTCCTGACTTGTTTAATAAAGAGTGTATGCGGTCGGCACAAAGGGCTTTAGTCATCATGTCGGATAACTGATTTTCGCTCTTTACATGACGTGTGTTGATTTCCCCAGCCAGTACTTGATTGCGAACGAAATGACAATCAACTTCAATATGTTTAGTGCGCTCATAAATATCGGATTAGTAGCGATCTGAATAGCTGACTGGTTGTCACAGAATAAAGTCACTGCCTTCATGTTCTGTCGTACCCCCAAGTCGTGCAGCAAGCTTCTTAGCCACTTAAACTCTTGGTACGCCGCTCGCATCGCTCGGTATTCTGCCTCGGTCGACGAAAGAGATAAAGTGTTCTGTTTCTTTGTTTTCCATGCCACCGGCGACGATCCAAGAAATATCAAATATCCAGTCAATGACTTGCATGTTGTCGAACACATCGCCCAATCAGCATCACAAAAATCATATAGTTGCAGATGACATTGCGACCGCAATAATATCCCTCGTCCGACACTTCCCTTCAGATAGCGTACCACACGCAATACGGCTTCCCAATGGTAAGATTGGGGTTGTTACATAAATTGAGACAAAATGTGTATAGGATAACAAAGCTCAGGACAAGTAAATAACATATATATCAATTTACCGACCAGTCGACGATAAGGCATGGAGTTGACTAGAAACTCTCCTGTAGCCGAGAGCAGCTTATGATTCTACTCCATGGGCGTTCTGGCGGGTTTGCAACCCAAAAGTCCAGTTTCAGAGAGAATTTCCAAGATATATTTACGTTGGCAGAGATACATGCCCTCCGACCCTCTGGCCACCTCAATTCTTAGAAAGAATTTCAACTTTCCCAAATCTTTCATGTGGAACATTTTTCCAAGCCGAAGTTTGAAATTCTGAACGATGGCTTCGCTGCTTCCTTTAATTATAATATTATCAACGTAAACGAGTACAAGCAGGTGTGAGTCAATGGTGGAATATTTAAAGAGAGAGTAGTCTGTCTCGGATTGTTTAAACCCGAAGTCTTTAAGAGTAGTTGTTAATTTGGCAAACCAACATCTGGGGACTTGCTTCAAACCATAAAGAGATTTTCGTAATCGACACACTTTCCCTGCAGGTGCTCCTGTGTAACTGTTGTGGTCTGAAAACCGAGGGTATCAATAGTTGTCCGGTTCGTTGCAAGACGAACTCGGTTTTAATTTGTTTTGTAGGGGGAAAACGTTTATGAATTAAATAGAAAGGGACAAAACAATTTTAGAGTGGAAAACCCCTAAAGGATGGGAAAAAAACCACTTGACTAAGAGCTAGAAATGCCCTTAGTCGACCAATAAACAAGCTATTCATTACAAGCACCATGTTTGTTCTTTAGATAACGAGAGAGGGAAAGCTTATCGAAAATAAATCGATGGCCGACCGATGAGAAGAGAAAAGAGAAGAAGAAGTCTTTTCTTCCCAAGTGTCCCTTTTATACGCATTTCCTGCTGTGTGAACATTATGGTGTCGTTTTGTGCTTGTCCTATGCGGCTAGGTCGGCTCGTGTCGAGCGGGACAGCCGCTGGGCAGGGCTTTATACGGCTGCGCGACACTAGGCCTTTCGGCGTAACTAGTCGGCTGTCTCCAAACCAAAAGGAGGCTCGTACAACTCTATCAAACACGCATCTGACACGATTATCAGAGGCTATTATCACATGTAGAGGAATGTGGATGGTCCGAATCATAGTCTGTGAGTCCTGGAGCGATCGGTCCCGATGAGGAGAATAACGCCTGACCCTATCGATCGGTCCCGGTTAGTAGGACCGGCCCTTCGGGCCCAACTGTTCTCGCTGGGCTGTCTATTCTCGTGAGCTGGATCTAGGCATCCAAGTTTGGCTTATATCACTTGGGCTGACCTGGCTAAGCTTGGGCCTAACCAGGTTCAGGGTACCGGGTTCAGATGTCTCATCACTAGCCCCTCTGGTCAAGTGAGAATTCGCTGAATTTCCACGACAACTCCAGGACCTTTGCATGATATAGCTTCATGGTTGGCTCATGTGTTTCAAATCTTCTTGCGAATTGCTCCACCACCAACTTGGAGTCTGAGAACATTCGCACTTTAGCAACTCCCATCTTTCGGGCTAAGGTCATCCCCGACAGCACGGCCTCGTATTCCACCACGTTGTTCGTTCCATAGAATAAGAACTTGACCGCGGAATGGATAACGTCACCTTGAAGTGTGGTAAGGGTGATGCCCGCTCCCTTTCCCCGAAGGTTGATCCGTCAACGTAAATGACCTATTGGTCGTCCTCTTGGTTCAGAAATATGACTGATCGGGTCATTTCCGCAAGAACCTGAGCCTTGATCGCCCTTCGGGGCACCAATTCCAGATACATGGAGCTGATCTTGATTTTCCACTTGGCCAACCTTTCATTGGAGTCCACCTTATTCAAAACTGCCTTCAAAGGCTGATTAGTAAACACATAAACCTTTCGGCCTTCAAAACAATGCTTAAGCTTGGATATAGCTTTCTGTAAGGCCAGCATGAATATTTCTAAGGTAGTGTATCTGGTCTTCGCTGGTACCAGGGAATGGATCACGTAATAGACAGGTCGGTGAACGTCATCCCCAATGGTTACTAGTGTTGCGCTGATTGCAGCCTCTGATACGGCCAGATATAACCCAAAGGGTTCATGGCAGCTTGGGCTCACCATCACAGGGGGAGTGCTCAGATAAGTCTTCAAGTCTGAGAAGGCCCGATCGCACTCTTCGGTCCAACCAAGATGGCTGGCTTTCCTTAATACCTTGAAAAAAGGCAGAGTCCGGTTTCTAAACCTAGAGATAAACCTGCTCAGCGCTGCCAATCGACCAGTAAGCCTCTGGAACTCTCTCTTGTTTCTCGGAGGTTGCATATCAATGATCGTCTGAACTTTCTTAGGATTAACCTCTATGCCTTTCTCAGAAACGTAATATCCTAGGAACTTGCCACTCCGGATCCCGGAGCAACACTTGTTCGGATTTAGTTTGAGTTGGTGTTTACGGCATACTTCGAAACAACGAGACAAGTAAGGAATACGGACTTCATCATTAATGGACTTTACAATCATATCATCAACATATACTTCCATAACATGGCCTATTAAATCCCTAAAGATCTTGTTGACATAAGTAAAGTCAATGCACATTCTCCACTTTCCGTCTGCCCTGGAGACCACCACTGGATTCGCAACCCACTCAGTGTAGTGAATCTCTCTAATGAAACTCGACCGCAATAACTTGTTCACCTCGGCCCGGATGACTTCAATTTTTTCAGGAAAATAGCGTCTCCTCTTTTGCCTAATAAGCTTTGTCCCGGGCTCAGTGTTGATCCGATGCTCACTCTCGGATCGGTCGATCCCCAACACATCGTCCGGGGTCCAAGCGAATATGTCCACACTGCTTTTCAGTAAGCGGACCAGCTCTTATTCAAAAGTCGGGGCCAAGTGCGCCCCGATGCGAGTAATTTTGGTTGAGTCATCCTCAACCAAGTTGATCAGCTTGAACCCAACGGGTTCCATAGCCTGCCTCGCGTGCTAGGGCTCTTCCCCGAGCTCTCTTCATTGGTGCCAAAGTTCGATACGAGCTCATGTAGCACTGTCTTGCTACTTTCTGGTTCCCCTTGACAGAAATCACTCCATGAGTGGAGGGCAACTTGAGCATCATATGGTACGTAGAAGGGACCGTCTCAAACTTACTAAGGCTTGTCCGTCCGATGATTGCATTGTAAGCCAGATTGACTTCAACGACAATAAACTCCAGAGTTTCCGATCGGTCCCTACTTGGCTCCCCTAAGGTGACCGGGAAATGAATTTTTCTGCACGGGATGACACTCCTTTGGTCGAATGCCCAAAGGTTTATATTGGCAATAGGGAGATCATGAGCCGTGGCTCCCAGCATCTCAACCACTTCACGCTTCATCAGATTGCATGAAGTCCCGGTGTCCACCAAAATCCTGTAGACCCGATGGTCGGCTATGATTCCTGTAATGATAAGAGGATCATCATAGGGATCGGTAACCCCTTCCCGATCGGCCGCGGTGAATGTGATATCTGCCTCGAAAGTAGAGGACCGCTTGGCCGATTCATACTTGACCAGCGCCACAGATTCGGAGTTTTAGGGAAACTCATCACTCGCTGCTCTCTTTAGGTCCCTGACCGACTCATTGATCCATATTCCGCCGGAGATAACATAAATATCTCCGGTAACCTCTCTTTCCCTAGGCACCTCCTCATTCGGGGGAGGTTGGATGCTACATCAGCGGGTGGGGGAGCTGGCTGCTCCCATCTTCCACCTTTGTTCTGCGGGGCTCTGCAGCCATGGCCCTGCCATCTCCTCATTCGGCCCTGGCCGCGGTTTTCTTGGCCGTGCTGGCCTGTGTCTTGTTCAGGCTGGGGGGACCTTCGGTCCCTTGCCCGATCATTGTAGTGTTGGGGCTGGCCTCGATTATCTCTCCCCCTCGGCCTGTGACGATCGTCACCTTGATAGGCCCTTTGGGGAGACTCTGCACGCTTGCCTTTATGACCATCAAAGCCGGACTTCTCCTTATGCATTGCCGCTACTGTAGACAGTAGCGGGCATTTCAGCGTCGGGTGATCGCAGTTGTGATGCAACTCGCAATAAACCCGATTGTCCTCCTTCTTCGGAGGGACATTCTTCTCAACCACAACCGCTACTTCTCACGGCTGCTTCTTAGGGTAAGAAACCCTATGATTGCCTACAGGATCAGAATTCCCACTAGGCTTCCGATAACCAGCTCCCAGCGCTTCATCCACCTTGATATACTTGTTGATTTTCTGAAGGAGCTTTCCCAAGGTGGACGGTGGGCTCTTCACAAGGCTGGCCGAAAGGCCGCACGGTCCCAGGACCTGTTGTAAAATTTCAATTTTGTATCGGAGCTTCAGCTTGATACCCCGAGCGGTTCTGTTGAACTTCTCCATGAAAGACCGAAGAATCATCTTTGTCGGGGTGTATTTCAAGCTATATAATTCCTTCCTACTTCGAGGTGTTTCTACGTTTGGAGCAAACTGCTCCCAGAAAGCCATGATGAATCTGCCATACAACTGTATGGATCGGGCCGGTAAGTTCTTGAACCATGTCCGGGCATCGCCCTGTAATCCGGCCGCAAAGATGCGGCACTTCAGAGAGTCAGAGGCCCGAACGGTCCCCATCCTCATCTCAAAGTCTGCAACGTGATCGATCGGATCACCGTCGTCTCGAAATATTGGCAATCCCTCCGGGTTGCGGTAATATCGATAGGGAACTGCCGCCCAGATCTCTTCAGAAAACAGGAGCATCAAATCTCCCAGTGCGGCAGAGACACCTCCGGATTGCTAGGATGATGTATGGGCTACATGCAGATTATGCCACCAGTCATCATCCTTGCTCTCCCTGATTGGGGAATCCATGGCCCGAACGAATAATCCAGGGTTGCGCCCAAGATCGGGCTCGCAATCCCCCTGCGTTCGCAGGGTCTCCAACTCCCTGGTAAGTTCGTCGATGTGTCTCTGCATCTATTCATGATCAGTCCCAGAAATGGGAGTTGGGATTTTAATTGGAGGAGGTGGAGTAGATTGGTATCTCTGTCTCCTCATCGTCACTCCGTGCCTGATAATCTCCTCTTCATCGGAGCTTTCGTACCCTCTGCTTGCTGGAACATGGCTTGTGATAGCCGGTGGTTCTGTTCCACTCTTCTCCGACATAACTTCGATTATCACCTTCATGACAACAGCTTTCAGGTCCTGCAGAGAGAACGTAACGCTGGGAATCGTATAACTATCGTTCGTCGAAGTTCCGGTTGCCATGCCTTTGATTATCCTATCCCAGATAAAGACCTCGAATGGGAATTAGAAAATCGTCCCCACTGACGGCGCCAAACTATTGTGGTCTGAAAACCGGGGATGTCAACAGTCGTCCAGTTCGTTGCAAGACGAACTCGGTTTTAATTTTTTTTGTAGGGGAAAAAAGATTATGAATCAAATAGAAAGGGACAAGACAATTTTAGAGTGGAAAACCTCTAAAGGATGGGGAAAAAATCACTTGACTAAGAGCTAGAAATGCTCTTAGTCTATTCAATAAACAAGCTATTCGTTACAAGCACCATGTTTGTTCTTTAGACAACGAGGGAGGGAAAGCTTATCGAAAATAAATCGATGGCCAGCCGATGAGAAGAGAAAAGAGAAGAAGAAGTCTTTTCTTCCCAAGTGTCCTTTTTATACGTTTTTCCTGCTGTGTGAACAGTAAGGTGTCGTTTTGTGCTTGTCCCATGCGGCTAGGTCAGCTCGTATCAGACGAGACAGCCGCCGGGCATGGCTTTATACGGCTGCGCAACACTAGGCCTTTCGGCGCTACTAGTCGGCTGTCTCCAGACCAAAAGGAGGCTCGTACGAGTCTATCAAGCACGGCTCTGACAGGATTATCAGAGGCTATTGTCATATGTAGAGAAATGTGGATGGCCCGAAGCATAGTTTGTGAGTCCTGGACCGGTCGGTCCCGATGAGGAGAAGAACGCCTAACCCTATCGATCGATCCCGGTTAGTAGGAACGGCCCTTCGGGCCCAACTGTTCTCGCTGGGTCGTCCATTCTCGTGAGCTGGATCTAGGCCTCCAAGTACGACTTTCAGTTGGCTGGCCTAGCTAAGCTTGGGCCTAACCAGGTTCGGGGTATCGGGTTCCGGTGGTCTCATCAATAACCTTGAGGAATTTTCATGGAAATTTCTTCATTCAAGTCACCATATAGGAAAATATTGTTTACATCTATCTGGTGAATACACTAGTTCCTTGCAACTGCTACACTTAAAAGGGTTCGCATTGTGGTGGCCTTAGCCACAGGAGCAAAAGTATCCTCATAATCAATACCCTCGACTTGAGTATTCCCCAAAATGACTAGTCAAGCTTTGTGTCTCTCTATGGATCTATATGCTTTATATTTGATTTTGTAAACCCACTTACTACCCAATGGATGTTTCCCCTTCAGCAAGTCCTCGAAAGTCCAGGTGTTGTTTGATTCGAGAGCGCGGATTTCAGCACTCATGGCATCCCTCCATGCGTCAGATTGCAAGGCCTCCTTGAAAGAAGTGGGTTCGTGAGACGACTGATTCACCGCACTAGCAAAAGCCGAGTGTGACGGGGAAAAACGACGGTCATCAAGATAGTCAGTAATGGGGTAAGGACACTTACCGAAGACCCGTTCGGGAGTGGAGTGACCAGAAATACCGGTGTTCATGTTCTGCACACTCGCGGTTGAACAGACATAATCTTTCAGTAGCATAGATAAGTACTTCCGCCGATGCCCTTTTCCCAGAGGTGTAACTTCACTAGGTGCATCGACTGGAACATAGGTACAAGGGTCGATCGGCTATGGAGAAGAAGTGTCGATCGGGGTGGGATGAGAGGAAGCGATCGACTCAGGAGTGGGTGATGCATTGGAAGGAGTGTCTATCGGAAGTGAACCGACCGAGGTAGAAGGACTGTCAACTGTCGATGAATCGATTGGCGATGACGAAGGCAAGGATGCGGTCGACGATGGCAAAGTTTTGACCGGTGTAAGGCCTGACTGAGTGATCGACATCAGATCAAGTGATCTGGAAGAGAGATCAAGAGGTGCTTCCCGAAATGGGAAAATACAGTTTCATTTTCTTGTTAAACGAATGGAAACAATTCTCTCTCTACGTTGCAGGTAGAGGAGATAACTTATCTCTCTCACTATCTTCTGCCCCATTTTATAGGGGTGATGACACAATTTAAAATTACAAAATCTAATCGTAATCTCTCCTTATCACAACAGTCTGGAATTGGTGGCGCATCCGTTGTTGGCATTAATCACCAAAAATTTTCGATCATGTATCCATTCACCGATCGGATGCGTGAACACCGATCTGATACTGACGATTCTGATCGGCCATGGCGATCGTCCGACATCATCGCGAAACAAGTGTCGAAGTGTCGATTCAATACAATTGAGAAAGTGTACCGATCGACTTCTGTCTTATTATTCCACTAAATCTGACTCGCTATCATAATTTATGCATTTACAATATGCGAGTGTCCATGTCAAAAAACCAATTTTTTCAAGCCATTCATAACCTCCTAAGTTTAAAATCTTTATTTTTTCTATCATCGCATGAAATTTTGAGTGTTGTCTTGCATTGCAGCCGGCCATAGAAGTTCTCGAACGTTTTTGTCATGAAATGCATCATTGAAATTAGATTTCAAATGTCGGAGACAATATCGATGATATTCAATAGGCTCCCTAAAGGCCCAACCATTTAGAGCATTTAGAATCCCTCCCTCTCTATCTGAAATGAGACATGTGTATCTATTTTTCAAAACATGTATTCGTAAGAGATCAAAAAACCATGACCATGCGTCCTCTGATTCCTCATCAACCAATAAGAAAGTCAAAGGAACCACGTGATTTCCAGCATCCAAAGCAACAACAATCAACAACTTATGATTAAATCGGCCATATAAATGTGTCGCATCAGTAGAGACAATCGGACAACACCATTTATATGCATGGACACAAGGACCAAAAGCCCAAAACACATAAAATAATGTGTGTAGATCAGAAGTATTATAATGGGGATGATATCTCATAATGGTACCAGAATTTTTTTTTTGAACTTAATGCTAAAATCTCGGAAAATGTGTTACTGAATTCTCCCATGTACCATGAATCATGGTAAATGCTCGTTTGAGAGCTTTCCAATATCTGTGATAAGGCACCTCAAATCCATATAATACTCGTATATCGGTTTGAATACAAGATACTTTTTATAAGGTTTTTCAATCAAATATGGGAGTTGAGTTTGGGCAATGAGAACTATATTAATATTTCGGTGCGATAATGATGTTTCTCCCATAACATTGCAAGTATGCAAGTCTTCCACTTTGGTTATTGTCCAATAACGATATTTGCCCACAGGGGCAGCTCTTATTCTCCAAAAGCATGGCGGATCATTTTCTCTCAAAGCACAACACACTTCATACTGGATATTATCTATTTTGTAGACTACGAATCCTTTACGAGTTACACACAGTGCATGCTCCCTTATTGCTTCTATTGCATTTTCTTTACTGTTAAATGTTGTCCCTATTGCCAAAGTGATTCCATTGTTATTCTCCTCCAATGGAATTGGTGCTCCAACATTCGAATCACACCACATCGGGTGAATATCGTAGGTGAACATACTGGGTGGGTTCCACCAACATTGATTGTTAACTTCTGGATTTTCATCTGAAATATTTGGATCTACGTCATCATCCGACTCTGATTCAAACGGTTCACCATCTATATCGTATTGGAGAGAAATATCTCCAAAACTATCAGCGATATGATATGGTAAATCATCAGCGTCATATCGATTTTCCATATATTCATTCAACATGTCATGCCCCATCTTATATAAATATAATATATGACGAGACATTATGCCGTACTCTATAAAATATAGCACAATGCCATACATGCTCTTATTATCTATCCTAATGCATTTGTAACATTATAAATAAACCATACTAAAATAAATCTTACACTTAAAACACTTCTATATACATAACACAAAACATTCATACATGNCATGACTTAAAGAGAGACTCATAAGTAATTTGTCAAACATGAATGAATTGAGTGGGTTCTTTGGCAAAAAAGCTAGAATGATAGGTATTACGTGTAATTTATTACACGATCTGTTTTGCTTCAATTTAGTTTGATGATCGGCGAACGGACGGAATCTGGCCATAAGATGTCCTTGAGCCCAGGGAAGTCTACCAGCTTCTTGCTTGAGGCTTCTGTAGGTGGAAGCCCAGGATCAGGGATGCAAAACCAGCGATTGAACCAATCCACCGCTTCGGGAAAGAGTTTTTTGCCGTAGAATGTAGTCTTGAGCCAAAAAGGTACGGTCAGGTACTTATCTCCACGGCAAGCTGCGTCAACAACAGCCTTGGCTAACCGGTGTACGGGTTTGATCGGGACGATGCTCATAGCCGCCTATTATGATCTGAGGTAAATAAGCTGAACTTCAATTTCAAGCTGATTTTTGAAGAAATCTAAGTAGCTTACATCTCGTAGATCTTGGTCTAATATCATCTTGCCTTCGTTGTTGATGAACTTGCCTTTTGTCATCTCTGATTCTATCAAACCTGGTGTCACTAGCGTGATTCCGATATCCGATCCAAATTCTACTCTTACAGTCTCAAAGAAATTCACTACTGCTGCTTTACTAGCCTGCAAAAAGGTACACATTTTAATAAAATTGACAAGCTCTTGAAGTTCATTTCTTTACATTGTAGAAGCTCAGCCTTGGCGCATTCAACCAGCTAGCAGAGGATGCAATTACATCAATCTTGCCTCTCGTTTTCCTCAAGTAGGGAGCAGCAAAGTAAGTCAAGTAGACAAATCCCCAAAAGTTTATATCCTGTAATTTGATCGTTCTTCTATGCAGCAGAGATAACAGAATCTGGGATGCAAATAAAGACTTACCATTGCCTGTGCGGCGTTTGTAACGTCTGGAATCTCCTCAAACAAGCTCACCGGCTGTACTCCGGCGCACAATAACAGGTGATCCACTGAGTTTTCATTATGTTTAGAAACTGATTATCAATACAAAAAATGCTGTTGACTTGGAACTCACATCGCCCATATTGCGTGATGGCTTCTTCAATTAATCTACTGCATTGTTCAGCTATGGAGATATCCGTTCGAAGAGAAATTGCACAGGGACAACCCAAAAGCTCAGCTCTCTCAGCCACTTCTCGTAGAGCATTCTCCCTCCTTGCCCCGATCATCAAGTATGATCCTCTTGCTCCATACTCGTAAGCTAGATGCTGACATTACACACCAAGAATTTTTATGTGCTTGAGGTTGGGATTCAAAAGCATAATATCAATAATTCATAAAAACCTCTCCTATTCTAGAGGATGCTCCCGCGATGACAACTACTTTTCCAGCCAAGTTTTTGTTGGGTGCCGATCGTCAGTTTTGGGAAGAAGGAAGTGATGGACACCTTTGGGAGGAAAGTGTCGATCGACACTTCTAGGAGTTGGTAGGAGTTGGGTCCGATCGTCACCTTTGGGAAGAAGATGACGATCAGCACCTTCCCAACTCTGTAAGCAACTTCATCAATGACTGATTGACATGTGTCGATCGGCATTAATTGAGCAGGGTCGCCTAAGATAACGATCGGTACTAGGTTCCAGTCTTGAGAGCGGTAAAGCTTCGGTGACGGTCGGTCAGCCGAAGAGGGTGCACTGAGAGGGGTCGACAAAGATTAGTGGCTTTAACCTAAAGCCCACCTGCAACCATTATATAATGGGGTCAGCCGCTTTAATGCGTGAGGATGATCTCAGAATTATCAGAAAATAACAGAGGAGCACGGGAGCAGTTATGGGTTTAGAACATTTTGTCTGTGTGTTTGATTTAAGTTGCATAAGAACTCGATAGTTCTTGTAACTGTAATATTTTTTTTATTTTTGTGATAGTAGATTGACCAGGAGTTGGTCCGTGGTTTTCTCCCGGTACTCGGGTTCCACTTAAAATTTATGTGTTCTTTTCCCATTCCGCATCTGATTTTTTGCTAAGTTTAATCGGTAAAACAAATCGTAAATTCCATTAAAAGCTAACAAGTGGTATCAGAGCTCTTGGTTATCTGGTTACAGGTGCAGTAGAAGGATTTTTGCTCAGTGTTCAGATTTTAGAGACTGAAAATGGAGGATTCCAGCGTACCGATGATTAAACTCACGTCTGCAAATTATTCCATCTGGAAGGTGAAGATGGAGGACTTGTTGTCCTGTAAGGATTTGTGGGCGACGATCGATCCGGCAAAACCAGAGGGGACAGAACCGCAGAAATGGAAATCGATGAACAAGAAGGCACTGGCGTATATCAGGTCGTGGGTCAACCTGTCGTTGTTTCATCATATTGGAGAGTTGACAGAGCCGAAAGCCATGTGGGACAAACTTCAGAAAATATGTGAAAGAAAGAATGTGTAGAACAAGGTTGACACAATAAAGAAGCCGGTAAATCTCATATATGCCGGTGGGAGTCCGATGGCGGAGCACCTGAATAAGTTTCAGGATTTGGTAAATAAGTTGACTCGTGTCAATCTTAAACTTGACGATGAGTTACAGGCGCTACTGGTTCTTGGGACACTGCCTCATACTTGGGAAACACTAGTGGTGACCTTGAGTAATTCCACACCAGTGTTGTCGTTATCAGGAGTTGTCGAGAGTCTCCTGAATGAAGAATTAAGGAGAAAAGAAACAAGCAAGGACGGTCGGGGTACTCTGGCCGCTGCTATCGATCGACAGGGACGTGGGTCCAGTCGATCGTCAAAACAAAGGAGAAGCAAGTCACGTGGAGGTGACAAGCAGAATGGGGGAAATCGTTCAGGTGGCGAAGGAAGAGCATGTTTTCAGTGTGGGGTCGTCGGACACTTAAAGAAAGACTGTGTCCATTATAAAAGGTCCCAGGAAGTGCACAAGAAGAAGGGCAAGAAGGAGGCCGAGGAGGCCAACATGGTCGGCTCGCAGGGTGACGAGCTGATTGTCATGTCTCTGGAGGAGATGAACTTGTCGCAGGGGGGTCGGAGGAGTGGGTCTTTGACTCAACTGTCTCTTACCATGCAACTCTAAACCGCAGCAGTTTCAAGTCTTACACTGCTGGAGATTTCGGGATGGTGAAGATGAGAAATTCTAGTGCATCGTCGATCGTGGGTATCGGATGCATAGAAGTGACGACCAACACGGGGATGAAGTTCGTGTTAAACCAAGTAAGACATATTCCCACATTACGATTAAATTTGCTTTCCGGGAATGTTTTTGATCTTGAAGGGTATACAAGCGTGTGCGGAAATGGCTTGTGGAAGTTGAAGAGAGGGTCACTGGTCGTTGTGAGCGGAGTGCTGCAACGGACTCTATACCGAACTTGGGTGTCGACCGTCATGAAGCCAATCGACACAGTGTCGACCGTGGTGATGTCGATCGCCACAACTGAGTCTGATATTTCTCTAGATACATGGCACAAGAGATTGGCCCACCTGGGAGCCGAAGGGCTTAAATATTTGACGAAGGATGGACTTCTGTCGAACGGCAACTCTGTGCTGAGCCGATGTGAAGACTGCTTGGAAGGGAAGCAACATAGAGTTGCATTCCAAGTTAAGTCGACCAGAAAATCACAACCACTTGCACTGGTCTACAGCGATGTGTGTGGGGAGATGGATGTGGAGACATTCAGTGGTAAGAAATATTTTGTATCATTTGTGGATGATGCCACAAGAAAAGCCTGGGTGTATCCTATTCGAACCAAGGATGAGGCGTTCATCAAGTTCAAAGAATTTCAGCATATGGTGGAAAGAGAGACTGGGAAGAAGTTGATCTGTTTGAGGAGTGATAATGGAGGTGAGTATACCTCGTCGGAATTTGATTTATATTGTAAGGAGAACGGGATCAGACATGAGAGGACAGAGCCTGGAACACCGCAACACAATGGAATAGCCGAACGGCTAAACCGAACACTGCTCGATAAGGCGAGATGCATGCTCGCTACTGCAAAGCTGCCGAAGAGATTTTGGGGAGAAGCACTGTCAACTGCCTGTTATCTGAGAAACAGGTCCCCTTCGGCATCTATTGATTTTAAGACTCCTGATGAACCAAAGTTCCAGAGAAAACCAAAGTATAATCACTTGAGAGTGTTCGGGTGCAAGGTCAAAATACTGGTTCCCAAGGAACAGAGGAAGAAACTGGATTCACACTCCCAGACCGGAGTGTTTCTGGGATATGATGAAAATGAATTTGGCTACAAGCTTTGGAATCCAACCGAAAAGAAAGTCATAAGGTCGAGGGATGTGGTATTTTTCGAGGATGAAAATATCACCGATGTGACTTCCGGATCCAAGGGGACGGATCCTGTGAACACTGAAGAACCCCGTTTGACATTGTCAACCGACACTGAGGAAGACCGATCGGCAGAGCCGATCGACACTAATGATGAAGGGTTGGCACCACCGATCAACATTGAAAGTGACAATGAGGCTGAAGCTCCAGCTGAAGCCCCTGAACATTGCCAGCAGCACAATCAGCAGCATGAAGTGCCGATGGGTGAACAGAGAAGGAGTGGCAGAGTGAGACACCCTTCCAACAAATACCCAGCAAGTGACTATGTGCTCGTCTCAGAACATGGAGAACCTGAGATTTATAAGGATGCTTTGAGTATGAAAGACAGTGACCGATGGAAGAAGGCGATGCATGAGGAGCTCGCCTCGCTTGAAAAGAATCAGACATATGAGTTGGTGAAGGCACCGGTCGGGAGGAGGCCGCTGTCGAACAAGTGGGTTTTCAAGCAGAAATTGGAATCTGATGGGAGTATTCGATATAAGGCAAGATTAGTGGTGAAGGGTTTTAATCAGAAGAAAGGAATTGATTTTGATGAAGTGTTCAGTCCGGTTGTTAAGCTTGTGTCGATCATAGCAGCTCTGGCGCTCGCTGCATAGTTCGACTTGGAGGTCGAACAATTAGATGTGAAAACAGCTTTCCTGCATGGAGATGTTGAGGAAGAGCTGTACATGGAGCAACCCGAGGGGTTTGTAAGGAAAGGAGACGAGGGTAAGGTGTGCAGACTTAGGAGGAGTCTTTATGGTCTCAAACAGGCACCAAGACAGTGGTACATGAAGTTTGATAATTTCATGAAAGAAAGCAAGTTTGAGCAGTCTAAGGAAGACCATTGCATGTACCGGAAGACCTTCGAAAATAACAGATTTATTCTGTTACTTATCTATGTCGATGACATTCTGTTGATCAGTCAGGATATGAGATTGATCAAAGAGTTAAAAACTCAGTTATCAAAAGCATTTGAGATAAAAGATTTGGGGCATGCCAATAGAGTTCTTGGGATGTCGATCGTCAGAGACAGAGCGACAAGGGAGATTGTCGTTCATCAGCAGAGATATGTTGAACAGCTGCTGAAAAAGTTCAACATGCAGGAGGCAAAGGAAGTCAGTGTACCGATGGGTGCTCAGTTTCGATTGAGCAAGAGTTCTTGTCCGATCACCAAAGCCGATCATGAGGAAATGTCGATCGTACCATATGCATCGTTGGTCGGCAGTCTGATGTATTTGATGGTTTGCACAAGACCAGACATTGCCTTTGCTGTTGGAGTGCTGAGTAGGTATTTGTCGAACCCAGGAAAGGATCATTGGGAAGCAGCCAAGTGGCTTTTGAGATATTTGAAGGGGACCAAGGAGATTGGTCTAAGATATCGAGCTGGGGAGGAGTTGAAACTGGAATGTTTCTGTGATGCAGATTTTGCTGGAGAATTAGAGTCGAGGAAGTTGACCTCAGGGTTTGTATCAGTAATCGGAGGAGCAGCCATTTCTTGGGGTGCTCGGTTACAGAAATGTGTGGCCTTGTCAATCACAGAAGCAGAGTATATGGCAATCACGGAGGCAGGAAAAGACATGGTCTGGTTGAAGAGGTGGCTCTCAGAGATCGGTTTCGATATGGAACCGATCATACATTGTGATAGTCAGAGTGCATTGGAGCTTACTAAAAACCCAGCATTTCATTCCAGGACGAAACACGTGGATGTGAAATTCCACTGGATTAGGGATGCAGTGATTGAGAAAAGTTTGCAGTTGAGAAAGATACATACTGAGGAAAATCCGGCAGATATGCTCACCAAGGTGGTGAGTACGAAGAAGCATCATTTCTGTCTCAAACAGGTTGGTTTGGGACAGACTGGTAAGACCAATCATTAATTAGTGAGGAGTTCCAAGGCTGGAAGGAGGAGATTGTTGGGTGCCGATCGTCAGTTTTGGGAAGAAGGAAGTGATGGACACCTTTGGGAGGAAAGTGTCGATCGACACTTCTAGGAGTTGGTAGGAGTTGGGTCCGATCGTCACCTTTGGGAAGAAGATGACGATCAGCACCTTCACAACTCTGTAACCAACTTCATCAATGACTGATTGACATGTGTCGATCGGCATTAATTGAGCAGGGTCGCCTAAGATAACGATCGGTACTAGGTTCCAGTCTTGAGAGCGGTAAAGCTTCGGTGACGGTCGGTCAGCCGAAGAGGGTGCACTGAGAGGGGTCGACAAAGATTAGTGGTTTTAACCTAAAGCCCACCTGCAACCATTATATAATGGGGGTCAGCCGCTTTAATGCGTGAGGATGATCTCAGAATTATCAGAAAATAGCAGAGGAGCACGAGAGCAGTTATGGGTTTAGAACATTTTGTCTGTGTGTTTGATTTAAGTTGCACAAGAACTCGATAGTTCTTGTGACTGTAATCTTTTTGTTATTTTCGTGATACTAGATTGACCAGAAGGTGGTCCGTGGTTTTCTCCCGGTACTCGGGTTCCACGTAAAATTTCTATGTTCTTTTCCCATTCCGCATCTGATTTTTTGCTAAGTTTAATCGGTAAAACGAATCGTAAATTCCATTAAGAGCTAACAGTTTTCCCTGAAAAATGACCTCCAGATGTAGTTGAGAGACTTGAAAAAGAGGTAGGAAGGGTAAAAGAAGAAGAGTACGGTGACAGTGAAAATGGGTGCAAAAATGGCAAGGAAACCCATTCACCAAATCCATGACTGCAATGAGTAAACTACGAGAAAAACAGATATTTATCTGGGAGACTGTGTACTCCTTGTGCATGCATGGAGGCAAGTATAACCGACATGAAACGACACGTATGCTCTCTTGAAGCGACACCCATGCTCCCTGCCCAACTGTCGAAAATTGAGGTAATAAAGACTTGTGTGTTGCAAGTGCGATTTTATTATGCAGTCAATTCAATCGTACCTATGCTTAATATGTTTTCATGTCCATTTCCCATTCCAAATGCAATAAATGTGATGTTTGTGAATGTTATCGGCTTTTAAGCGCTAGTGTAGTGATTGTGACATTGAAAACTATAGGACCTGCTTTGAATATCAGTAAATAAGCAATTTCGACATTTCATTGACAACTTATGCTGTGTTCTTTGAATAACTTGTGATTCTTGTTTTATGATTTTAGTGTTCGTGGGAAGCCATAAAATCATCTCAGTTTATACACAGACAGACACCATACATAAACCATGTTCTAAGACAAGAAAGGTGATGAAACAGACAAAGCTACCCCTTCAAAGTCTGTCACCTGCAAGCGCCTAGTGTTGACTCTTGTGATTGTTAATGAAGTCGGGAACTTTCACTTTAGCCCTTCGATCAGGTGATGTTTGCATTCTAGTCCCTCCAAATCTATGAATCACCTTCTCTCTAACCAGCTTCTGATAAATATAGGCAGCTCCTCTGAACTGAGGCAACACCAACCACGCCACAACCACCAACTTCACTTCGTACCACACCGGAAACCTGCCCTCAAACCAGTAAAGAAGAGAAACTGATACTTAAATTATCATTCCAACTTACCATTCCAAGGCGGGTTGAATCAGCATCTCCATGAGCGTCAAAAAAGAATACAAAATCCAGTACGCAAGCCACTGCTCATCGTCGCTCTTAATCGTGCTCTCTATCGCCAAAATAGAAGCGTACCTGCCACAAATCATCAACAAAATCAAGAACTCAGCCGTGATGTGAAGATATGGAGATTCGTCTTACAGTGGGTACATCAGCATTAAAGCCGGCCTGCAACATCGATCCAGAATCAACCGTTAAAAATAGGTACGCGAAATCTCTAGAGAAGATGTTTTTTACTAACCCGGCCATGGCGTGAAGATATTTCATCGAAGTCCAGAGCCTGTCCATTTCTGAAATCTGGGAAGATTTGACGAGGAAAATGCGATTGATTTGTGGAAGTGTAAGTGACAAGGGGATATATTTTCCGGTGAGCCTTGCAGGGAGCGTGTTTTGGGTTTTGGTAATAAATAGAAGGGAGAACACGTGGCAGCATGGCTAGGGTCGGCACCGCCTATGTCAGCTATGGGAAAGATCTAGGTACCCTTTTACTTATTTAGTGATTTCACTTATTTATTGTACTATTTATTAAACTTTTTAACATATAATTCAAAATAATTACAAGTAGAGAAGATATTATTTGCTCTTATATTATTTTTTTGGTAAAAAAGTGTTATTTCATTCTCGACAAAATGAGTTTGTTTGTTTTGTTGTTTCAAACACCGGTACTACAAATGCATCGTGATTTTTTAGACAGAAACCAAACAAAACTGAAATCACGATGATGTGAACCTCAAAAAATAACGGGGGAGTGGTAGTTGGTTTGATGGACTGCTGTGCAAACACGATTGATGAAATTACATTGCTTCCCTCTTACATTCACACATTAATTAAAAAATTCTTTTATCCTGAATTTTCAAACCCTAGCGACGCAGTCTTTTTTTTCTCTCTATTGCTCATCCCTAGCGATGCAACCCTCCTGAATTACCACAATCGAAGACGCATCGGAACCGGATAATGGAGATTGTAGTTAAGGTGATGCCCTTCTTGCTACTCTGGTTTTATTTGGCCCATGTGTTCCGACATACAGAAATATAATTGACAATTACGAATTATAAAAGTTGGGTTTTATGTGTATGATTTAGTGGTGGTTGGTGTGGAATTGGATGAAAACAATTTTGCTAGTCCCAATGATGAATTGTAAAAGCAATTTTTATTGCTACCCACATATGTCTTTTAGCTTGTGCAATGAACCATCTAATTTGATTAAGATTATATTTACTTTAATTAGGATTATGATTAAACATTTATCTGAAATTGACTATCCTATTTTCCAAATTTATTTGACAAAACCATATCTTTTTTTGTACTCTTGACCACAATTTCTTTGACAAAATCATATCTTTTTTTAACAATTCAAAGGTCCAAATGTCTATTAATGAATTTACTGTAGCTTTGGGAGAATTCATTCTGCAAAATATTTTCAAAGTTTTTGTGATTACTCCCATTAAATAACATTGTGAATACATAGGAACAATTCTTTTGATTAAAGAGAAAAAGTTTTCAGATTTGGTAAAGAAAGAATGTTTTGTTTATTATTTTCTTTATCCAATTCTTTTTGCTTCTTACTTGTTTTCAAATTAGCAATAATTTATGGGAACAATTGGACCGATTTTCTGTTTCATGAACAATTGGACTTCTGGAAAACTGTTTCATGTAGCTTGGCAAGGAAAATTGGATTTCATGTAGCTTAGTTTGATCCCCTGTCTGACTGCAACTTCTTCGTTGCTCTTTATCGAATGAAGAAGCTAACGAAACTAAATTGGATTTTTTGCTTCTACTTCTAACAACTTCCCCAGGAAAAATTAACCGTAGGAAACATGCTTTAATACTCGCTGATGCTTCGAATGACGATCCCTTGCAAAAAAATTAACTATATGAAACTTCTTCTTGTTTTATTTTTTACCATTTATCTAATTAGATTTACTTAATGTTTCTTACCGCCAATCCCAACCCCAGTATTTATGGATGACTGTAACTACAACGCCTGAAATATCTATAATGTTATCTAGATATATAAATCGATTAATTGGAGCACATTACATTTGTTTTATGTTAAAGGTAAATATGTAATTTACCAAAATCATACTCACTATACCACTGTTTTTTACCAAACAGTTTTAAAAATCACGTTGTTTTAAATGTGTTAACCTCATCACACCTCACATCAATTTATTACCACTGTACCAAACAAACTCAATGTTTCATTTTCAAAATCTACTTCATTTTTCAAGTTTAAATCAATGTTTTAAATTTTCAGTGTATCGGAAATTTCGATCATACATGCTTCGGTCGGTATTTTGCCGGTACGGGTTTTTGCGGGTCGGGTCGAATTTTATTTTTTATTACTTTATTTAATATTTTAGATGTTTTCAAAAACAATATTGTTGGAAAACTTGAAAACAATCATTTATATTTTTTATTTGAATTGGATTAGAAAAACAATATACCTAAAGGTAAGATATGAATTTGAACATAAGACATGTGGGTTAGGGCATAAATTTGAAGTTAGGTTGCAATATTCAAATTTACTAAAAAACAAAAACAATATATTTTAATTAATTTGTATAAAATTTGATATAATCCATCATATTAGAAATCGAAATTATTTGAAATATTATTTGATTATTGAATAAATTATAAAAAATAATATATTTATATTTTGTAATCAACAAACTCTTAACGCACCTAATCAGATTCACAAAAAATAATGAATCTTGCACCTTCGTACCCTTATTGGTGCAATATATATTTGAAGTTGAGCAAACTAAGTCTAAACCATATCCACTATCATCCATAATATATTAAGAGTCGTGTTTGTCATTGGTCCCCGAACTTTGAAATAGTGTAAAGGCGGTCCCAAAATTTATAAATTGCATACAAAGCACCCAAAATTATTATAATGTGTGTTGTTGACTCCCCAACTTTTTAAAATTGTAAACAACATATTCTCAAAGTTTAAAAAATTAGTAGTTGACCCCCGAAGTTTTAAAATCATTTATATTTGACTATAATTCTCATTAATATTTTAAATATTTCATAGTTTGTATTTGACCTCTTAACATTAAAAAGAAGTGATGTGTATATCTCTAATATTTGAAAAATACACATAAATTATCAAAATCACTCATACGAAAAAAGATGAAAAGTGCTATTATTCACTCGATTATCATTCTTGAACGGTTTTGAAACTTAAAAAGCATCGTCATTACATTATTTAAATATTGGGGGCCATTGCCATAATTTCTCAATATAAAAACATACAAAAGTAACTCATGAACCAAAATTCAAATTCAAATTCAAATTCAAATTCAAATCAAATTCAAATTGTAGCTCGTAGAAGAAGAAGTCTATTTGTAAACCGGAAGCCACCCTGAAAAGCGGCAGCGTGATAAAACTTTTCTCATTGGTACTAACCCTATATAGCTTACAATGAAAGAAGCAGCGGAGAGATTGTTGGTTTACTTGAGAAAGCTTTCTCGACACAAAGAACGAGAAACAAGAATCCGGCCATGGAGATGAATAGAGCTGCGATCATGATCATCATCATTGTCTTCAACGATATCGACGTACTGATGAAGAACACCACTGCAATTGAAACACTTTGCCATAGCTTCACCTGCGAAAATGCTCCTTCCTAAATTCACCATCACATTCAAAACAATCATCTCATTTAAGAAAATTTACTACTCTACATCTAATATGAAACTCGAAATGATGTAAAGATTAATATTTTTGACTAAAGTCTTTTATAATCAAGAACATCATATCGACCGATATCGTTCGTTCGATCATGGCTGATATGAATGATTTTTCTGATGTATAGTTGGTATACCGGTAATATATCGAAATATCGGTGTACCGGTCACAACCGATATTTATCGGTATGATCAATAATCGGGCAATATACGACGGATATGACTTCCTTGCTGATAATATGGGTTGGGATTTCATGACTATTGTCCTCATCAATGTTTTTAATGATATGAGAAATCGGGCACAATTATGTTGAATTAAAGAAGATGATGAGAGCAAGTATTCGCATTGGAAAAAATACACTTAAAAGATCCAATTTAAGATGGTAAGATTATGTTACAATTTACTTGTCAAATCTTTCAATGTATAGTATACGTGGGGTTTAAACGACACTTTCTTATGATTTTCTATAATTTAGAAGGAAAAAACAAACAACCAACGAAGGTAGTTTGAATAGAGAATATGTTTAGAAAAGTGTATGGAAATGACATTTTTTTTAACCCATCCTGCTCAATATGAGCATCAAAATAATAAGTCGTGGGTCCTAAAGTTGATCCTAGTTAAAACGTTATTGCCTCTGAAGCACAACAACAAACCGATGGGGTTCAAAAAGGTCATTTCAATGCACTTCTAGTAAGTTATTCGTAAGATAATAGTAGATGTTAAGTGTGGAGATCGGTATTGGTATCGATCGGTGACACTTGGATGACGATCGGCAATGTGGTCGATCGGGGCACACATGGAAGACGGGATGGTCGGTATTGGTACCGATCGGTCGAGGACCGAAGTACGCAATACCGAATGTAACAAAGAGGATCGAAGTAATCGGTAGAGGACCGATGGCACGTGACCCGAAGATATGAGATGGAGGCAATCGGTCGAGGACCGAATTGAGATATGGTGGGGCTCATTAGTCAAATATATCGGCAGTTATGGAAAAAAATATTAAAGGAAATAATATAATATCAAATCAGTATATATGGATATATATATATGATTTGATTATGGATAATCATATATTGAAATATTATCAAATATTAGGAATATTTGTTTGTTACCTTAATATCTCAACCACCTCATCTATATAAAGAGGTTTTAGGGTTCATTTTTATGTACTTCAATACTCTTGTATTCCGAGTTTTCCTCTTCGTGTGTGTGTGTTGTAATCTTCTCAAGTGATAGTGAATTTGGCCGTTTCCGCCGATCACGTGGTTTTTTCCCTTTTCGGGTTTCCACGTTAATTTCTTGTGTTGTTGTTTTCTCTTTGCTTTAAATTTTCGGGTTCTACTTAATCTATCGAGGTTGTTCGCACACGTGTTTAATCCTCAACAATTGGTGGTGGCTGTGGGGTAGTAGTGGTGCAATCGGCGATGGGTGACGATAAGGGAAGCCTAAGGATGTTTGACGGATCTGATTTTGCCTATTGGAAAATGCAAATCCGTAATACACTTTATCGGAATGATCTAGGGGAAGCATTGGAAGAGAAGAAGCCGGCAAAGATGGAGGATGCGGATTGGCAGAAATTGGATCGCAAGGCGTTGGCGATCGTTCAACTATCGTTGTCGAAGAAGGTGGCGTTTAACTACAACAAACATACGACGACTCACGGTATGATGAAGGCGCTGTCTGATATGTACGAGCGGCCTTCATCGACAAATCGTGTGCTCTTGATACGACAGTTGTATACCATGACGATGGGAGAGGGTGCCTCGGTTGCAGAACATCTGAATGATTTCTGCAATCTTACAAGCGAGTTGTTGCTGGCTGGACTTGTCATGGATGATGACACGCAGGCCGTTGCCGTTCTTGGTACCATGCCCGAAAGCTGGTCAACGACGGTTGATATTATCAATAGTCAACATGGGAAACTCAATTTCGATGATGTGCGGGCTCGACTCATCAATGAAGAATTGAGACGGAAGCATAAGGGAGATACCAAAAGTAATGCATTGGTGGCAGATTCTTCCAGGGGTCGGAAGAATAACCAAGGGCAGAATGGCGATAGCAGAGCCCGATCGAGGAATCGGGGAAAGTCAAATAATCGGGGGGATCCCGATTGCTGGAATTGCGGGAAGAAGGGACACTTCCGCAGGGAATGCAAAGAGCCGAAGAATGAGGAGAATTCAGCATCGGTAGCGGCTGAATCTGACGATGCACTTGTACTCTGTCTCGAGAGTCCAGTGGAGTCATGGGTGGTTGACTCAGGTGCATCCTTTCACTCCTGTTTTAACCAGAAGTTGTTTAAGTCTTTCAGAGCAGAGAATTTCGGGAAGGTTTATCTTGCCGATGGGAAGTTCCTGGAGATCACAGGTCGGGGTGATATACCGATTCGATCCTCAAATGGTTACTGTTGGACCTTGGAGGATGTGATGTATATACTCGGACTGAGTAAGAACCTGATATCGGTCGGACAGTTGGATTCCAAGGGGTACCGAACGTCTTTCGGGAGCGGTCGGTGGAAAGTGACCAAAGGGGCTTTGGTCATTACTAAAGGAATCAAGTCGGGAACTCTGTACGTGGAAAAACCGATCGGGCCAGATGGGGACCGATCCACTCTCACTACACTGGAGACCGATCGGTCCCATGGGGACCGATCCACGGAGGTAACTGAAGGACGTTGCTGAAGATGTGGCACGATCGTCTTGGCCACATGAGTGAGAATGACATAAAGATCATGGCCAGGAAAGGCTTATTACCGACCTTTGAGGACAAAGAGGTTGGGTTCTGTGAAAATTGTGTGCTCGACAAACAGATGAGAGTAACCTTTACGAAGGTGAAGCGGGATCGGAAAACCAGCAAACTGGAACTCGTGCATACCGATGTGTGGGGTATGGCACCGGTCGAGTCCGTTGGAGGCTCGAAGTACTACGTCACCTTCATTGACGACTGTACCAGTAAGGTATGAGTCTATTTTCTAAAGAGGAAAATCTGATGTATTCCA
>RWGZ01000966.1:56694-124669 GCA_009725065.1 Utricularia reniformis
TGTTAGGTGTGGAGATCGATATTGATATCGATCGGTTACACTTAGACGAGGACCGATTGGCAATGTGGTCGATCGGGGCACACATGGAAGACGGGATGGTCGGTATTGGTACCGATCGGTCGAGGACCGAAGTACGCAATACCGAATGTAACAAAAAGGACCGAAGCAATCGGTAGAGGACCGATGACACGTGACCCGAAGATATGAGATGGAGGCAATCGGTCGAGGACCGAACTGAGATATGGTGGGGCTCATTAGTCAAAGATATCGGCAGTTATGGAAAGAGATATTGAAGGAAATAATATCATATCAAATCAGTATATATGGACGCACATATATGATTTGATTATGGATAATCATATATAGAGATATGATCAAATATTAGGAATATTTGTTTGTTACCTTAATATCTCAACCACCTCATCTATATAAATGGGTCTTAGGGTTCATTGTTATGTACTTCAATACTCTTGTATTCCGAGTTTTCCTCTTCGTGTGTGTGTGTTGTAATCTTCTCAAGTGATAGTGAATTTGGCCGTTTCCGCCGGTCACGTGGTTTTTTCCCTTTTCGGGTTTCCACGTTAATTTCTTGTGTCGTTGTTTTCTCTTTGCTTTAATTCTCGGGTTCTACTTAATCTATCGAGATTGTTCGCACACGTATTCAATCCCCAACACAAATGTGACAAACATGGGATTGAATCTTAGTTATAAATACATGCTTTGTCAAAAATAATATAAGGAACTCAAGAACTATCGTCTTCTTTGTTAAGTGTGGATATTAGTATTGTTGTCGATTAGGCGCACCATAGAATGATCGGTATTGATGTTGATTGGTTGAGAACCAAAGCACGCAATACCTAAAATGACAAAGGCATCGGCCCGAAGATATGAGATGGAAACATTCAATCGATAACCAAACGAAGACATGTGGACCTAGTGGTCTAAAATATCGTTAGATATGAAAAGAGATATTCAAGAAAACAATATAATGTCAAATCAGCATATATAGACGTATATATAAGATTTGATTATGAAATATTATATATGAGGATATGATCAAATATTATGAATATTTTTTAGTTACCTTAATTATTTCAATTAACTCATCTATATAAGGAGACTATATGGTTCATTGTTATATCTCTTTTGTATTCCAAATTTCTTATTTGTGTGTGTGTTGTATTATTCTCAATTGATAGTGAATTTAGCCGTTTCGTCGGTCACGTGGATTTTACTCATCTTGGGTTTTCACGTTAAATTTCTTATGTTTTTGTTTTTTATTTGGTTTTATTCAAATGTTTCATTTAATCTATTGAAGTTTTTCGCACATGTTTAATCTTTAGCATTCTTGTGTATTGTATTTTCGCTACTAATTTGATATTGAATTTACATAGTGGTCTATGATTTTCTCTCGATACTCAAGTTCTACGTAAAATTTATGTCATTTTTCCATTTCGCATTTAGTTTGTTCAGTTATCATAAATTAGAATGGAGGAAATTAATTCAAGAAATGGAAGAAGAACCTTAAACCTGCACAACATAAACATGAAAGAAGTTTAGTAATTGTGGACGACGGAGAACTCTGCCATTTGTAGAGCCCCGTAGCAAATCAACGAACCCAACAAACCAAAAGATGTTTTGTAGTTTCCGTCTTGAAGCATCGATTTTGGATTAGTCTGAAAATATTGAAAGCAAAATAACTAAAAATATTTAAAAAAACAATATATATCCAATATATTCGATGGTATCGTAATTATTGTAAAACTACGAGATCACCTTCAAGTGTAATGAAGATGAAGAAACTTAACAACAAAGACAACCAATAATGTTCAAATTTGAAATACAACATTAAATAGTAATAAATTTGTAATTATTTCATTTCAAGTTCACCCATAACATACAAAAGCCCAATTTAAAATTCTTCAACCGTCACTTCGAATTGGTATTTAGTGAACTAGAGTTCTTTTGGTTCGATTCAAATAGAATGATATTTTTAAATATTTACGATTCAAGTACTGATTTACCAGCACCGAAAGTTTTCTGATTCGATCTATCAAACCGGTTTAAAAACATAGACATCAATTTCTTGTTCGAGTGAAGCTATCCTCCATTTAACTAAAACCGATGAAGTGATGCATTAGATCGATAAAGTCAAATAACAACTCCTCTCATGATCAATGCTTTAATTTTCCGGTATACCGGAAATTTTGGGCGTACTCGTTTAGGCCATAATTTTGACAAAATACAGGTCGGTACGAGTTTTTTTCGAGTCGGTCGGGTTTTGTTTTTTAAAAAATAAAAATATTTTATAATTTATTTTAATGAACCGGTACATATCCGGTATACCGATACATATCCGATATACCTAAAAACATTTCTTGTTTTTAGGAAATTATTTTAATTTAAATTAGGTAGTTTTGCATTGCTATGAATACGATTTAAATAATTATCTTTTCATCACTACTAAATGTCAAAAAAATATTTGTTTATTTTTATGAATAGAATATAAAATCTCCTCTTATCCTCTTTATTTTTTCAATTCTCATTTTATTTATACAAGAATAGTATAACTCATTTATTTAGCAATTTTTGTTATAAGATTAGTCATTATATTTATTCTTTTTTATTCATCATGGATCATAGTCTTGAATACAACCAATATTTTAAAAAACGGAACCGATCGGTATATCGTACATACTCATGACATCGGTTTACCGGATTTGTACTGGATTAAACTATGGTAATAATGTAATATACAATTTTTAGTTATTCTCAATTTATATGTTTGTAATTTGAAAAAAAAATTCATCTGATTTTCTCATAAATTCAACAAGTTAGATCCTACTTGACCCGCTTAAAACCCGTACCGATTGGACAAAATACTAGCGAGAATCGGTACGATTGAAATTTTTGGTATACAAAAAATTTAAAATATTGAATACAATACAACACAACACAAACTTGTTGGGGATTGAACACGTGTGCGAACAATCTCGATAGATTAAGTAGAACCCGAGAATTAAAGCAAAGAGAAAACAACGACATAAGAAATTAACGTGGAAACCCGGAAAGGGAAAAAATCACGTGACCAGCGGAAACGGCCAAATTCACTATCACTTGAGAAGATTACAACACACACACACGAAGAGGAAAACTCGGAATACAAGAGTATTGAAGTACATAACAATGAACCCTAAGACCTCTTTATATAGATGAGGTGGCTGAGATATTAAGATAACAAACAAATATTCCTTATATTTGATCATATCTCCATATATGATTATCCATAATCAAATCATATATGTGCGTCTATATATACTGATTTGATATGATATTATTTCCTTCAATATCTCTTTCAATAACTGCCGATATCTTTGACTAATGAGCCATACCATATCTCAGTTCGGTCCTCGACCAATTGCCTCCATATCATATCTTCGGGTCACGTGCCATCGATCCTCTACCGATTGCTTCGGTCCTCTTTGTTACATTCGGTATTGCGTACTTCGGTCCTCGACCGATCGGTACCAATACCGACCATCCTGTCTTCTATGTGTGCCCTGATCGACCACATTGCCGATCGTCATCCAAGTGTTATCGATCGATACCAATACCGATCTCCACACTTAACAAAACTTTCAACTTTAAGGTAATGTGACAAGAAGAATAAGTGAAAGTGCTTTACCCCACAGCACAATGTTGTTTCCCCCTGCTTTAACAAATTTCGAATTTGATTTCCCCACTCTAAACACCAAAACCGAATCTTGCCCTTGAACTTTCTCTTGTTTTTTTTTTGCAATTGTTGGATAATATTTATATTATATATATATATTTAAAAGGTTTATGATTTTATTAATATTATATTAATTACATAATAAAAAGTAAGAAGGTTTTTTCTTCCAGATGAGATGAGGGTGGAGTCTTCAACCTTACTATATCTCATTTCTTTTATAAATAAGGATAGTAATGTTTAGAATGAGATATGAGATACAAAAACACTTTGAGTTCTTTTTTTGAGATTATTTTCTGTGTTGATTCTGAGTTTATCGACAACGATTATCGTTCATGAGCAAAGGAGTTTTATGCTTGTGTAACCTAGAGAACACCGATTTTGTCGGAATTGTTCTTAAATTCACCGTCATAATGACGTGACACAAGCTAGATTTGATACTGAATATCAAATTATTTTATGGTATTATTTATATTTAATATTAATTTATGTTTATTTTTGTGAAGGTTTGATCCGGAATTCCAACATCACCTTCAGATTCTATTTCTCCTTGTGATATTTTGTGTTACAAATTCTTCAGTTTTTGTAACAAATAACTCTACTTCTACCACATTCCTTCAAATTCTTCCAGTTTTCTTCTCTTTTAGAACTCTGAAATTTATATGTTACAAAGAAGGTCTTTTTCATGACTCCCACAAAGTATAAAGATAGATTCTTACATTATTTCACTTGATTTCTACTTCTCTATTATGATGTATCAGAATCAATGTTTTCATACCGAACGGTATACCGCCCTATACGTCAAATTTCACTCGGTACCGGTATTTTATTTCATATCTCCCGATATCGGGTATTAGAGTGGATTTCCGGGTTTTTTCGGTTCTGATCCTAAAAACTAATTAAATATCAATTTTTTTAAAAAATAAAATAAAATTTGGTACCGACCGGTACGTGATTCCGGACCGGAATGAAAACATTGGAAAAAGACCTTATTTGTAACAATTATGGTATCGAGCTCATGTATATCGATTTATATACAAATTGTTGTGGTTCCTTTTTAGGGGTAGCAACAGTCACCGGATTCTGAAAATCAGTTTTATTTGTTGTTTGTGGAGACAACTTGAAATATAGATAATGGAAAGAACGCATGCGATTTTAGCGTGTAAAAACCCCTTAAGAAAGGGGAAAAAACCCACGTTGCCGAGAGGAGAACCTCTACGACAAATTCATTAATAAATCAATGAAATATACAAAGGGAATAAGAGCAGCGGAAAATGGAATTACAGCGGCTAGGGTTCCTCAAAATTGGTTTTTTTTAACTCTGCATTTATAGAGGGGGAAACACGTGTGACCCACGTCCTGAAACCACATCTGACAATGTGTTTCTCATGCTGGAAGGTGTGGTTGAACCTCAAGCATGGAATGCATGCTGATGGGCCCACATCCAGCCTGTGAGGGCCTATGTAGTGTGCTGGGACCTACGCAGTCTGTCGGGACCGATCGGTCTATTTAGCCCTAAGCAAACTGCTGGGACTGATCGGTCTGCTTGGCTCTAAGCAGTCTGCCGGACCGATCGGTATGCTGCCCCTAAGCAAACTGTCGGGGCCGATCGAATCTGTTTGACCCTAAGTTGTTTGCTGTGACCGATCGGTCTACTGCCATAAGCAGTCTGTCTGGACCGATCGGATCTGTTTGGCCCTAAGCTGTTTGCTGGAACCGATCGGTCTACTGCCCCAAGCAGTCTGTCTGGACCGATCGGGTCTGTTTGGCCCTAAGCTGTTTGCTGGAACCGATTGGTCTACTGCCCTAAGCAGTTCTCTGGGACCGATCGCCTTAAGCTGTTCGTCGGGACCGATCCAGTACTTGATAATTTCAGCTGTCGCATCCCCGTTTGGGTCTGACCACATTCATCTTGGTTTATGACTCCTCGTTGGTACCGGGTTTAATGGTTCTCAACAAGAACGCATCCTTGGTATCCGGTTTAAGGGTTGTTAACACAAATAGAAAAACATATCGAACTTAAGAGATAAAAATAGAGCAAGATTTGAATCGGACCAAAGTGAGTTCAAGGGAGTATTGAAATGTTGTCACACATCGATTGTAGAACTAGAATAAATCTAATTTATAAATGATGTGATATCATGAGTAATTGATTTAGTCAATCTTTTTAATATGATTCATTTATCTTATATACTATATTACACGAACAATCTCACATCTCATTATATCATGAATTTCTATTTGTTGAATTTGTCCAAACACTTGTTAGAAAAGTGAGATTCATTATATTTATAAAGATAATAAATATTATCTCATAATAGTTTTATCAAATTTATCTCTTAAACATGTTCTTGTTGAATTTGTCCAAACACTTGTTAGAAAAGTGAGATTCATTATATTTATAAAGATAATAAATATTATCTCATAATAGTTTTATCAAATTTATCTCTTAAACATGTTCTTGTTGAATTTGTCCAAACACTTGTTAGAAAAGTGAGATTCATTATATTTATAAAGATAATAAATATTATCTCATAATAGTTTTATCAAATTTATCTCTTAAACATGTTCTTGTTGAATTTGTCCAAACACTTGTTAGAAAAGTGAGATTCATTATATTTATAAAGATAATAAATATTATCTCATAATAGTTTTATCAAATTTATCTCTTAAACATGTTCTTGTTGAATTTGTCCAAACACTTGTTAGAAAAGTGAGATTCATTATATTTATAAAGATAATAAATATTATCTCATAATAGTTTTATCAAATTTATCTCTTAAACATGTTCTTGTTGAATTTGTCCAAACACTTGTTAGAAAAGTGAGATTCATTATATTTATAAAGATAATAAATATTATCTCATAATAGTTTTATCAAATTTATCTCTTAAACATGTTCACACTCTTATAAGTTCGTTAGACTCTATAAATACAACATCATATCAAATATGATTAAGTGCATTTCAATTATTAGAATAAGAAATATTATCGGGTGATGTTTACTATTTATCATATATGTTTTGAAATAAAACTATTTTAATCATACTTATTACTCGTGGTTAAATTAGTCATATTTGTTTTTATATTTGATGCAAATAGGTCATAGCAAATTAAATTATCATTTTTTTAACGGATAAACCTCCAAGTGTGCAAAATATATCAAATTTACGTGGATGAAATTGATGCAAACAGTGTTCTTGTCGTTTCTATAGGAGACAGAACCCACAAAAGTTGAGCAATCGCTGTCAATTCACAAATATCAAGAAATTGGAAAAAAATTCATTTAAATGTCGGCTCGATTAATAGAAATTCACCGATCAGATAAGACACACACTTCCATTTTTGCATAGAAAAAATGATTTTATATTATGATTGATATTCGTTCATCGTAAAACCTATAATATAGTTAATATTTAATGATAAATGACCAAAATAATAAATATTAATTAATATATGTGATCTATTTAAAATATCAAAATATATATGATGAAAACAATTTTTATGGTAAATATATGTGATTTTTTTAGGTATTTTTCCAAATATAGTCACATGAACCCATTCTTTTCCTCTTACTTGCATTCTTTCATACTCTATTATATTAATTTCATATGAACTCTATAATTACAATAGTTCTTTCAATAATTTCTACCCATTTGAATCTCTTTACAAATTCCATTTGAAAATCAAGATTTCTTTATTCTGATCAATGTTTTCATACCGGTACGGACCGGTATGAGCGGTACGACCGGTACCAAATTAATATTGAATTAGTTTTTTAGGGTTAGATTCGAAAAAACCTGATATTCGACCCTAATACTTGATACCGGACGATACGAAAAAAAATACCGATATTGAACGAAATTTGATGTACCGAATGGTCTATTGTCGGTATGAAAAGATTGCTCTTTTCACTGATTCCCACAAACTATAAGAATAAAAGGCAGCATTTTAAGCTGAACCACAACGTATTAGATTCTTACATTATTTCATTTGATTTCTACTTCTCTGCGATGTATAAGAATAAAAGGCAGCATTTTAGGCTCAACCAACAAAGAAAAGGTTGAATTTAAAATGGGATTTGTGGAGCCATTTGAATGGGTAGAAATTGTTGTGAAGAAACAGTGTAAAATCGTATACTGGAAACTTAAAGCAGCAAAGAGGAAAGTAAACAGCAACAAATCACTGAAATTTCAGTATGATTCGTATAGCTATTCACTCAACTTCGATGATGGCTTGCGTTTGGAAGATGACAAACCAACAAGACCCTCCGGACAAGAGTTGTTGATTCAGCGGGATTCCGGACAGGAGAATCATAGGGAAATTGAGTAAGATGTAGTGGATTTTGAAATCATTCAATAATTTTTGAATTGATTCACGTTTGTCAAATGCGAGTGGTTAATTTTTCCCAAAAAATTAATAATCTCGTTTGTGAAACGTCAGTCAACGTAATATTCAACGTTCGTGTTTTTCAAAAGCGATTCATCGAATGGGTTCAAAATCCATTATATTTTACACAATATCTAGAAAATCATACGCCAATTTTGCTAAATAGCATTTTCTTAAAATTTATGTTTCCTAAATATCCTAATTTGGAAAATAATTTATATTCGTAAAGCATAGATTAAGTAATTTATGGTTGGATAGCTATATTAAACGAACACCGCTATTGGGACTTGGGGGTTCGATGACTCGGATTTGTTAAAGAATTCGAGTCGTTAATATTATCAATTAATTTTTAATTAAAATTAAAAATTTAAAAGACATGTATGGTTAACATGATTTATAATTAATAATAAATAAAATTATGATTTATATAATTATATTATACATAATAATAAATTATAACCACATATATATATATGATAATTAATGTTTTAAACCGGTAAAATGTTGAAATAGTTGGTATAGACTATATTATATTCCAATAATACTGATATACAACTATTTTTTAAAACATTAACGAATTATATTACTATATATAAATAATAATAATAAATTTAAAATAAAAAACGGACTCGTGTCCGATGAGAGTCAGTATCCGAAAAGAGTTCGACTCAGATTCGACTTCCTCGGAAAAGAGTCCGTTAACATTGTTGGATAGTGATTGTATTATATATAATATTTTATCAATATTTTCATATTGAATGAACCTATTGGAGGTATAAAACACATGTCTTGTACTTTTGGTACATATGGGATATTAGGTTATTTTCTAAATCTTTCATTCTCCTGTCTTCTCCGGTTATATCTATATTTTTTATTTGGTAACCGTTTTACCATCGGTTCAGTTTAACCGACCGATACCAAATAATTCATATATTTCAAAAAATAAAAAATCAAACTAATAATATATAAATATTCAAACAAAAGTATGATAAATCATTTTCACTAAGAGTCAAATTGTGAAACAATTTTTTATTTAATCGTTAATACTAACATTATTTCCGTCATCATAATAACTTTAGTTCAAATAAATTATAAACCTTATATAGCATAAACAAAATATAAATGATAGTATTTAACATTATCAACATAAATAATAAAAATTACTTTATTATAAACATGTAATGAACAATGAATATAATCTATTTTTATTCGGAAAATGGCAACTTTAGTTCCCAAATTTTGTTAATTTTGGCAAATTTGAATTTCAAATTATTTTTTGGCGTATACATTCCCCAAACTTCAATTAATTGGCAATATTCATCCACATAATTTATAAAATTTGGCAAATTTAATATCCAAAGTTCATAATTAGTCCTCAAAATTTAAAAAATGCAAAACAAGTTCTCATTATTTACGTTTGGTGGCAAAACTAGTCCCCAAATTTGGGGAATTTGGCAAAATTGGTACCTAAATTATTTAACAGCCGTTAGGGTTTATGTTTTTCAAAACGTTGAGAACCACCGTTGCAAAATTATTTAACGGCAGTAATTGCCATTTTTCAAAACATTGAGAATCTCTAACACCGTTAGGGACATTTTTTGCCAAAACTCTAGAATTACGAGAATCAAATACGCCATTGTTTTTGTTTGGGGACTAACATTACCGAAATTGAAGAATTTGTGGACTAATATTGTCAATTTTGATAAACAATAAATATCAGTTTTGCCAAACCATACAAAAGTCGGGGACCTGTTTTGCCATTCTAAAACTTTGGGGTTCAAAATTGTCAAATTTTCAAAAGTATGAGAACTTAATTTGCCATAACCTCTAAACTATGAGACCATATATGAGCATCGTCCATTTTTATCTTGATTAAAAATATTTATTTTAATATTGTAAGAGATGAACTAATATACTAGTATTTTATTGTAAACAGATTTAAAAATTGTTAAATTAGAAATATATATTAATAAAATATTATATTGAAATATAATTTTATTTATTTCATCACTTTTTTAAGATTAATATTTATTTATATAACGTTTCGAAACCCTTCCAAAAACTGATTCTATTTGGTAGTTGCCTTCTGTCGTCTTTGGTCTTCGTTGAGTGTGAGTTTGAAGAAGAAATTTCTTTACTGTTACATTTTACTTTAAACCAAATGCCTTCGATCTCATCTTTGTGAGAAAGTTGATAGGATCTTTGCGTCAAGAATTATACCAGATACCCTAAAAAATATACCCTTTCTCTTCTTCCCCCTTCTTGGCGATTCTCGAGTTTGAAGGCAGAGAGACGCATATTTTGAATTAGGTTAATATTAGAGGCGAGCTTTGAGATGACATCGAAATTTCTGTTGGCGGGTGTTCTTGTCTTGGATTTGATTGCCTTTTCTCTTGCTGTTGCAGCTGAGCACCGAAGATCTACGGTTACTCCTTGCTTCTTGTCTATTTTCTTTGTTTTTTGGTTAAAAGATTTGGGTGTTGAAGTGGATTTGAAATTGGGGTTGCGCTATTTTTATGATATCTTGATTTGTTCTTAAACAGTTCATAATTTAGTCATTAATTCTTATTCAGTAAACAGTTGTTTGAGTTGAAATGTAAATTATGTTTTGTATATTCATCGTTTGTGCAGGTAACAGTAAGAAATGATGGAACGATGAACTACTGTTCTTACAGCACAAACGTATCAACAAGATTGGGCTTGTCCTCATTTCTGTTTCTTGTAGCTGCTCAAATAGTGATAATGGCAGCTGCTAAGTGTTTATGCTGTGGAAAAGCTCTCCAGCCAGGTCGTCCAAGGGTCTGGGCCATAGTGTCTTTCATTCTTTCGTGGTAATGCCTTTTGATCAATTAATTTGCTTCATTACAATGCTGCAACACTTCCTTTTAATCGAACTTCATGTCATTAAAGCATATAAATTGCCTTTTGATCATGTAATTTACTTCATTGCTTCTTCGTTACAATGCTGCAACACTTTCTTTTAATCAAGCTTCATTGCCTTTTGATCAATTGCTTCTTCACTACGATGCTGCAACACTTTCTTTTAATTGAACTTCATGTCTTTAAAGCATGTAAATTGCCTTTTGATCAATTGCTTCTTCATTACAATGCTCCAACACGTCCATTTAATCGAACTTCATGTCTTTAAAACATATACATTCCCTTTTGATCAATTAATTTGCTTCATTGCTTCTTCATTACGATGCTACTACACGTTGTTTTAATCGAGCTTCATGTCTTTAAAGCATATAAATTGCCTTTTGATCAATTAATTTGCTTCATTACAATGCTGCAACACTTCCTTTTAATCGAGGTTCACGATTTGACTACAATATAAATGAATCTTCTCATTTAGGATCACGTTCTTCATCGCGACAGTGTGCTTGGTAGCAGCATCAGTTCAAAGTTCACATCACACAACAGATATGACTCTTTTAACTCAGCCTCCTCCTATATGCTACACATTAAGAAGAGGAATATTTGCATCTGGAGCAGCCTTTATATTCTTCACTGGAATTCTGTCAAGTTTATTCTATATCAACTATTCGAATGCAAACGAAGATATTCCTCCTCTAAACCGAGATGCCGGTCTTCGAATGGGACAATTGTAGTCGATAAGATGCCGGTAATCTTGCTTACTGATTCCATCTTCTTGACTGAATAAGATGTATATGGTACTGCAGCTTTTAACTCTTTGTTGTGTTTGATTAGCTACAACTTGACTCGTAATGGCATTCGGTATGAAAAACACTTGGTTTTAGTTTGATCTTGTTATTGTCTATTGATTTTTCGTGTATCCATACAATACAGAAGATTATCAAACAAAAGCTAAGTTATACTTTTGACAAATTTGATAATCATAATTTGTAATGATATATTTAATCACCGAAAAATTGTACTAAAGAGTGAATGAATGGAATAAAATAGAGAGGAATGAATACTGAGCTTTGACACCTTGTAAAAATTTATACCAATTCTATAATCAATTATGAAGCTCAAATGAATATTCTCATAAATTTAATTATTTTTATAAATTAATCCTCAAACTTTAAGATTATTACTCATATTTCTCTGACAAAAGCAATCACCAAAGTTTCCTAAATTTGGGATATTTAATTTACAAAATACAAAATTAATCCACCGCTTTTGAAAACAATTTTACCATATTAAATTTTAAAGATTAGTTCTGACAAAATTTTAAGGGTTAAATTTGTCAAATCATACCAACTATAAAAACCTTAAATGTGCTCAAACGGGTACGGAACATGAGTCCGTCTCGCTAAATGATGCAACTATACAAGTTAATTTCTAGTCGAACTCGAATCTTGAAAAACATACTATCTGAACAAAGTGTAATAATATAATTTACGTGGACTTGAACATAAATAGTATTAGGGGGACTGTTTACTCACATGCCATTTACATACATAAATCTGTAAAAAACATCAAACAAGACAATATCCCGATTCATGGATCGCTCGGTACGAGTAATCCATATAAGATGATCGAACCATTTCTTATGGGAACAATGATCAGATCCAATCGAGCAATGATTGGATGCTACGAAGAGTTTATAGCTTGAAAAACGAAGGTAAAATCGAAAAAAACATGCATAGTTCAACACTAAAATACCTCTGGTATGAGACAATAGAGTGATGTAAAAAATCTAAAGAGACTGTACAAGCAAACCTTGTAGAAGTTGTTGTATTACTCACGGTATTCTACACGATTCTATCACTTCGAGAACCGCAGAGTGCGTCTCGGACGAGATCATATCGAGCGTCCGGTGAAACTCCTGTATAGAAACAGAACACGAATACTTCACGGAATCTCGGTAAGACAATCTTTAGTGTAAAGCAATGAAACGGAACCGGGAGAAGCTCGATAAAACTGTGTTGGAAGATGTAACGTACCACGAATCGCTCTAAAACAGGAACAAGTATTCTTAAGTTGTGGTTGGGAAGAGATTTGGCAATTGAATTCCGCACATTTTTGCTAGTGAAGAAGATAAAGACGAAAATGTGATCATAAAGACGAGTGTTGAGATTATAGAGTCTGACTGCAATTATGACGGGAGTGTGTACGGATATGACGTATAAGGGGAGAAGGCCACACCGTAAAAGACTTGAACAAGTCATTTACTATGGTATCCCTTCCCTCTTATAAACCAATCCAAATTTCATCCCGAGTCCAATGTGGGACAATTTGATATTTCAACAAAGAGCTGTGGAAAGTATAGTAAACTACCTTTCAGTCGAAAGGAATGCGAGCAGAAGGGCCGAATAAGCTTCTACGATCATCTTCTCAGCTTCTTTCTCTCCTTGCAATAACGACTCTTCATCCTCCTGCACGACGAACATTGAATCATTTATCGTAATATCAATCTACGTAGTGTGCATTAACGAAACTCACCAAGGAAAAGAATTTTTCATCTTGTCCATCACCATTGGGACCCTGATTAGCCAAAAATATTGAGCAAAGAAGATAAATCACGTCTATTTGATCCTCGACGTCCGAAACTTCAGACCCCGGTAACGAAACCTTTGCTTTTGCAAGACTAGATCTGTTAACAAGAGGTAAATGAGTTATGAAATATTCACCAGAAACGAGACTTGTATTGATATGAATAATCTACCTATTGCGAATATCTTTCTCGACTAAATTCACGAGAGAACCCAAAATAGCAACGAGAAAATCCAACTGCTGATCAGTGAGATGTGAATTCATATGTCCATTAATCTGAGGACCAGAATTTGGATATGAGGAGCTAAATAATGGAAAATGACCAGCAATCAGTGAACACATGATTTCTAATCCTCCGTCCGCTGCTATTTGTTCACATCCATCGGGATTTTCATTCGACAGGTTCATGAGAACCTGCAAAGAAGATATTATGTATCATATTTGTACAATAAACCAATAGCATAAGTTAAAAAATATCTAAGTTTTCAGTAAAAAATGACATGCAGCAAAACTTGTGACAAAGATTGCGAAACCAGTTTGAAAAATTTGAATGTACCTTGACAGCTGTAAGAAGACAATCAGCAAGAAGATCGGAATTATCCCCATAACCAGTTGAAGAACAACCAGCCTCTTGAGAATCAAAATGCTCTATGTTTGAATCGATTTCATTCTGACTACATTGGCTCGGGCCAATGTTTATGGATCCGTGCACGTTCCCTCTTTTATTTCGGGACAAAGATTTTGTAGTGTTTCCAGACAGCAAATCCCATTTAGAAGGTTCAAACTCATCTTCGTCAAATTGAAAAGGATCATCAGTATCCTCCACAATTCGACTGTTTGTCATTAGCTGTGTGTTCCCAGCAGCAAGTTCCATTTCGAGATCATCACTAAGTCTATGTCCTAAAACATCGTCTGATTTCTGAGATGCTCCACTGCAGGATCCAGTTTGGGACGAATCGATTCTCAGATTTAGATAGTGAGTGTGAGAATCAGCAGATAAATGAGACATATTTCTTGGGATACAACACCGCATTTCTGAGAAGTGAATTCCATGCTACAAATTCCCGAAATGACGTTCTCATGAGAAGAACCGCTCAACTTGTCATCCATAGATTTTTCTACATTTCTTAGCAGGGAAGCACCTATATATGAAAAGCAAATCTCTCATTGGTAATATAGCATTTGGTTGAAATGAAAAACTAAAATAAATGATAATATGCATATTTAACGGATACCTGAGAGTATCTTAATGAGACTAAGAACGAGTTTGACAAAAGAACGTGGAGCTTTTTGCCCATTAAAGCTCCCTTTCATGCCGAGCAGGTGGCACTGTCATGAGAAATAAACGAAACATCAATAAAACAAATTCTATGCACTTTTCACGATGTAAACTAAGATGAAGCATTTCAGGCACAAGTATTTGGTACCTGATTTTCTTTGCTAAGAAAAGTAGCATTTTCCATTGTTTTTAAGCATTTTAAAAGCAATACTAGACTCTCTACCCAGCAAATATCCTTTAAATCCATCGAGAATGTGGAATTTTTCTCCATGCAATCCTGCTTCAATCAATGCCATAAAAATTTACTCAAATTAAGAATAAGGGTTTAAAAAACCACCTTTATGTGCCAAGTTAGTGCTGAATTACTATTTAGGATTCAGAGAAATCGAAATCATGGATTCGAGACATATATTTCAGAGAAAATATTATATAGCTAGGTGATGAACATCACATGCATAACATACAGCTTCACACCCACCTCCAATGTAAAATGACATTTCCTTGCAACTTCAAACACTGCATCAAGTCCACCAAACTCTCTCAGTTTTTCTTTGAAGTTCCCCTCGGTTTTTCGTAAAGTGCACGAAGGTTCTGTTGATAAAAATTACAAACAAAATAAAAAGGATATAATATTAAGTGTATAAAGAGAAACATGCACAAATAATTGGTTAGTATAAAATGGAAAAACATGTAAGGAATCCATATGGAACCAAATTAAAGTAGCTTTGTACCTTCAATGGAAATATTAGAAGAACAGGCTTTCTCCATGATAAGTAAGCCAACCCATTTATAATTCAGTTCTGGCTCTTCAGTGCTACCAACAACTCCAGTTTTTGGCTTCATCTCCTTGCAACTGACAAGGATATCCCTAACCTTAAGCATAATTGCTGAAGAGCTAGAATCTTTTCCCTTGGCCGAATCTTGTAAGAAACCAGCACTTTTGCACAACCCTAAAAGCTTGCTGCCAACTGGCTGAGCTTTATCCCTAATGGAATTACACATAACAGGTTTTAACAATTTTACTAGAAACCGAATAGAAGATGGTGAACCCAGAAGACGATCGTCTTGACCCTAGAAAACAAGAATTGATGAGAACCGGTAGAGCATAAAAATTGAGACGTTGATGAATCACTCACATCAGAAGTCAGGATGTAAAACAAAGCAGCTGCAGCAAGGTTACTAGGTGGATCGTCAAGATTGAGTCCCATGATAGCATCAATGATACTTTTTGCCATCCTAAGAAACAAAAATATTGATGAGCTAATTTTGTGTATGGAAATTACAAATGTTCCAACATAAATATTTACTAACAAATTGTGTACTTTGTTTCGCACAAGGTACATATGCCTAGCATACATCTAGAAATGACAACATACCCACAGTGTAAAACCTAGAACGGATCTCGCAGGCTGCTGGACAAACCATCATCTATTTCATGGCCTTTAAAGATTATAATGAATAATTACAGCTAAAATTTAAAAGGGTACACGATGGCAAAACAAACTAAAAAGTAAATACCCATGTATTCGCAAAAGTCGCCTCTGCTGCATTGTTACACAATTTGACAACAAAGATAGAAGACTTGCTCGATGGACCCTAATTGGCTGCCCTTTCTTTAATCCATCCAAGGCAAAATTCATCTCATCCAAACGCTCCATCATTTCCCCACCCTCTTGTGTCTCCATCAATGTACTGGTAAGTTCCACATAAGAATCTTTTGATTCTGATTTAATCTTCTTCTTCTTCTTTTTCTTATGCAGCACACCATTTCCCTCCATGACACGCTTCTTAGCATGCCCCTTCGAACCAACTTCTAAACGATCCTCAGCATACTTCTTTGACTCTACAATTTCAAGATCAATCACCTCGTGGGAAGATCTCGCAACATTTGAATCAAAAACAACTTTTTTTGCTTTTCTTGATTTCTTAAAACCTGTAATCTCTACAACCCCATATTCTTGGTGCTCCCCTACTGAATTCAAACAATACCGCTCAGAATCCACATCAATTACCTTACCTTTCTTCAACTTCAAAACATCGGCATCGAATCTTCTCCCTAGTCCCGGTGGCAAGATCGCTATTTCCCTTGATTCCTGAGAAGAATCAAAATTGTACGGATCAGAACAACACTCCAGAGACGGAAAAGAATGATCGTAAGCATCCTTAGAGCAATCCTGTGGTGCAGAATCATCAACCCCATTGCCAAATCTAGTCGGAACCGTGTATCCCCTGCTTAAACCCCTACCCCGTCGACCATAGGTTCTGTAAATCATAGCTTTTGTCGTCAGACAAAATCAAACCTCATCCATTTAAGAAAATCAATAAAGCTTTCACAAAGAACCCTATTGGGATGACAACAGATTGAAATCCAAATCAAGACATGCGGATTCTTTCAATTCTCATGTTTCCTTCCCCATACCCAAACTGAATCAATGTCTAAGCTATTGAAATTTGAAAATTGAATTTGAAGATTAGGAATTAGGGTAAGGCATTTCGAAATCGTTAAAAGGTAAAGATGAATCGAATCCTAGCCGTTAATCTCAGTTTCTCAGGTATGGGCCCCATACCGTTGCCTTCGGCACTTTTCGTCCTCTTCTAGACTAAACATTTAATAATTTAAAATAATATAATGTTTTTACAATTTTTATTTAAAATTAAATTAGTATATTTCCATGAGGACAGACAAAAAAATCTTCATAACTGACATATACATGAAAAAATAATTAAATTAAAATACATTTTTATTAAAATTTTATTCACTCAAATAAAAATATATTTAGATTATTTGTCTTACTTCTTTTTTTTTGGTCTGGATCTAGGGTTTTCTTCTTTTTCTTCTCGTAATTCTCAGGCGGGAGTTTCCATCAGATTACCCCTGATGAACTTGAATCATGAACTTCAATTCATTATGGATTTGAAATCCTGGAAAATTTGCCTCATTTATTGATAGATAGACTGATCGGTCGGTTCCGTATTCGGAAAAAGTAGTGAAGGGAAGGGTTACCTCGACTTGCTGGACCAATTTGGCCCTTTTTTCTGTTCAAAATTGATTTTCGTGTTCAGGAACTGTTAATTCGTAGGAGATATTGGGTATGAAGATCAATGTGTTATTTACTTGAAGATAATTTGGGAGATTAAATGAATCGAAAATTGGTTGTGGTGTACGACGGAGAGAAGGAGCTGGGAGAGGCGGAGTTGCAGGCGTCTGGAGGTGTGGGTTTTCTAGTTGATGAGATAAGGGAGTTACGGATATCTCATTATTCCCTACCTAGCGAGAGATGCCCGCCGCTGGCGGTGTTTCATACTATAAACTCCAACGGAATATGCTTCAAATTGGAATCCACGGTCAAGATTACGGATTCGCCGCTATCCCTTATGCATATCACCTGCCTCAATGAGAATAAGGTACCGGAAACCAAATACCAGCTTAAATATGAAACTCGGATTGAATTGAGAACCTATTCAAATTGATCTTTATTTTCAAAACTTTGACGCGGGTAACTGTTGAAGCACCTGTCAAATAAGCTGGACGATCCGTATTGATTTTAATGGTGTTAATATTAATAACTACTTTGAATCTTGACATAAACACTTGTTTGGATCGTTTTGTGATATATGGACTGAAAAACCTTCGAAGCATGTCAATTTTTAGCTTATGCTCAATGGAAGTTCAAACGTTGAATGTGAATAAATTAGCAAAATTCGAACTTTGTCGCTACGATTGAGCTGTTCTTATTACCTTTAAGCACCGGAATTTTCTGTTCCTAATGATGTTGTTCTATACTATCTTCCGGAAATGCAGAACTATATTGACAAGGAATTTAAGAGAAGCTTTTATACATTAAATGATGAATGACTATATAGGGAATTCATGTTTTGTGATTTTCATTAGCTGGCACCTGTCTTTAGTTTGTCAAAAAGGTGCCTTCATGAGTCCAGTTAGACATGTCCGTGAGTTTATCTTATTTTGGTACTCGATGATTTTTTATCGAGTAACAAGTTGGTTTGGTGTACTCCTATATATAAAGGCTTGTGGTATTTTTTGCTTGACATCTTGCAAAATTGCCTGTATGTTAACCTTCCTGTTGCTATATGTGAATTTAAGTTCTGCCATTTGTGATTATTATTCTGTTTGATCTTCAGACAGCAGTGCTGACCATTGGAGGAGAGGAAATTCATTTGGTTGCTATGAAGTCATGAGAGTATGAAGAGCCTAGTCCTTGCTTTTGGGGGTTCAATGTTCCATCAAGCTTGTATAATTCCTGCCTTGCGATGCTGAACATGAGATGCCTAGGAATTGTATTTGATCTCGATGAAACGCTAATAGTTGCCAATACATTTTGTTCGTTCGAGGATAGAATTGAATCACTGCAGCGGAAGATAAATTTTGAGTCTGAACCACAGCGTATCTCAAGCATGCATGCTGAGGTTAAATGTTACCAGGAGGACAAAATTATTTTGAAACAGTATGCTGAAACTGATCAGATAACCGATAATGGAAAGGTTTTCAAGGCTCAATCTGAATTATTTTTTTCTAAGTCAGATGATCAGAAAGCGATAGTTCGCCCACTTATAAGACTGCAAGATAAAAATATCATTTTGACATGCATTAATCCGATGGTAACATCCATGCCTTGTCATACATGTTTCTATCATTGTTTAATTTGAAACACCTGATATTGATTATGTGGTTTTTAAGTGGGAGCTCTTGCACTTAGTCACGTCTGGGAACTTTTCAGATTCGTGATACAAGTGTCCTTGTGAGGTTAAGACCAGCATGGGAAGATCTTAGGAGCTACTTTACAGCCAAAGGCCGAAAGTGCTTTGAGATTTTTGTTTGTACAATGGCCGAAAGACATTACGCTTTGGAAATGTGGAGACTACTAGATCCAGAATCAAATTTGATAAACCCACGGGATCTTTTGAACTGTATTGTCTGTGTCAAGGCTGGTATGTTTTTGAAATAAACATGAATTTCAATTTTTTTCCTGAATTCATCTACTTGTGTAATGAATATTATTTTTCCATTTTTTAGGTACTAGGAAAAATCATTGTTAAATGTTTTCCAAGATGGAATTTGCCATCCTAATATGGCTTTGGTGATTGATGACCGTATAAAAGTATGGGATGAAATAGATCAACCAAGAGTGCACGTTGTTCCTTCATTCACCCCATATTTTGCACCTCTAGCTGAGGTATTGTAATGCTTAGTAATGTTGTTTGTGTAAAATTTGCTTGAAGCTTATTTCTTGTAGGCCAACAGCGACACCCCTATTCTCCATGTTGTGAGAAATGTAGCGTGCAACGTAAGGGGTAGTTTTTTCAAGTAAGCTTGATGCCATGCCTAAGCACAATTCCTTTTTTATTGTGTTATAAGATCGTAAGTGAAACTTTTGTCACAGAGATTTTGATGATGGTCTAATGCCACATATCTCTCAAGTTACATTTGAAGATGATGCTAAAGACATACGTCCTCCACCTGATGTGAGCAGCTACTTAATTTCAAAGGTTAGTTAATGTGACACTTTTTTCCCTATATGTTTGGAAATTATACTATTACAAAAACATTCTGTTGGTTAATTGTCATTAATATTTGTGTATGCTGAGAAAGTACTTAACTTCTTTTCGCCTAGGATCATATTCGGTGTTGAATGGTAACAAAGATTGTTTTGGATTCGATGGTATGATCGATAATGAAGTTGAATGAATTATATTTGGAATCTTTATTCATGGAGATTGTACTTTTGTTCTTCTATTGGCTTTTATTTCAGGAGCCACTGTCAGCTTCAACTGTACCTGTACATAGTTTAAGTTTAAAGCCCAGAATCGCCTCAGTATTGCTATTGTCTTCTTTACAAGGACCTCTTTTATCTCAACAGAAGGTGTCAAAAGTGCTTAAACCTCCATTGTCCCAACCCGGGATAGCTGAGTCTGGCTTGCATAGTTCTCCAGCAAGAGAAGGAGGTGAGTGATCTTGGTAGAAGATATTTTGTTGTAGATTAGATAAGTTAATTTGATTATACTCTTTCTCGTGTATCCACAGTTGAATCAACTACTTGTGTACCAGATTCTGAATTTTACGAGTGCCTTGAACATATTGAGAGAGTAAACGGAGTTGGTGACCCACTCGTAAAGATTTTCCGGACGTTTGATCAGCCGCCTCGAATGGGGAAGGCGGCTTGGGGTTCTCTTAGGGGTGACTTCTATTTTCCTCCTGATTGTGTCCATTTTCCTCGATCGAATCATGACGCCTCCCAGAGGAGGGTGCACTTTGTCATTGGAGTATCTCCAGAACGGACTTCGGTTGCCTCTTCATCCTTTCCTTTCAGACATACTCTTTTTCCTCAACGTTCATATTTTCCAGCTGACTCCGAATTCAATTGGTTTCATAATCGCTTTTATCATCTTTGCCTCAGCGGCGAACCTAAAAACGTCGATTGAGCTTTTCTTCAAGTTTTTTCAAATAACCTCATTGCCATACCAACGAGCATTGGGTGTTATTACATCCGCCTGCGAGAGAAGAACTGGCCCTTCCACTGCTCCCCGGCGAAGTCCAACCATGATTGGAAACAACGTTTCTTCTACGTGACCTCGACGAATTTTACCCCTATCTGCCTTGAGCCTCCCGTGGCGTTTCCCTAATGGGAAGCGCTCCTTCCCAGATTGGTGTGGTCCATTGCCAAACCTTCCAAACTTGTGGATCGAATCACGTTGGAGCGTCTTTCGCATTGTCTAGTGCATGTTGAACAAAATTGGACATTTGAGAGCTTGTTTCGGGTTCCTATCATGATAGCCACATGTACATTGTCAACACCAGGCCATATCCCTTCAGCTATTATAGGTACCAAGTTGCGAGGATCGCATCCAATCAAATCACCTAGAATTCACACCGGGAAAATCCACTTTTATACTGACCTCTTTTCTTTCTGCTTGTAGATAACATCATGGCTTCATACAAAAGTGCATGTGTGGAAGATAGGCTCCAACATCTCGCCAACTTGGCAGATGATGACAATGACATGATCCTCACAGAGCTCCCGTTAGAGGGATCGAACATGGTTGTTGGTGACTTTGTTTCCACGGGCGGAGATGGCAAAGAAGAGATGGACATAATGGGTGGTGGTAGTCCCTTACTCCCGATCTCGTCACCGTTGCGAGGGTTGAGTGAGCATATTTTGAGGGGTACGCCAGCCTCACGACTTGAGGTTGGGGTAACTCATATCAACCTCACCGATGATCTTGAGGAGTTCCCTACAAAGCTCGAAAACACCATTGAAGAAGACTACATTGTCGTTGAAGATGATGAATGGGAGATATCTTGCCTCGAGCCGCGATCGATGATGACTCCCTCCGTTGGTGACTACTCATTGCCCATAGAGCAAGGGCAATCATTCCGAGACTGCTCTTCAGGATCTCGTCGAGAGAAAGGGAAAAATATTGTTGTTGAGAGAGAGGCATCTCCCCCAACATCACCTCAGGAACTCAGGAGGAAGAAAAGGATGAACTCCACTTTCTTGGACCATTTTCAAATTCACGACATTCCGCATATTGATGTGGATGATTGGTTCATGGATGACACAGACGATGAAAATGCAACATTGTGGGATGAGGTGAAGAATCGGATCCCCCGCAATGACACTATGAGCAACCGAGCTACCTTGAACTATTACCGCAACCACTCAGATCCGCGACCAAGGACTCGGACGACCATTTCGTCTTTGGGGATTATTCACGTAGGATGAGAATTGGGGCCACGATGTAGTTCAAGATTATCTAGTAGACAATCTTTCCAAATTTTATGACATCTCGTTTACTCTCTCGCAGATTAAGGATATATTCACTGACCTGGGTTATGCTGCTGCAGTCAGAGAATATTGCATGCTCCGCCACTCCTCGTTGGGTAACCAAAATCTTGAAGGGAAGCAAACTCGTGCCGCGGTAAAGCGTCTCATGCAAAACCGGAGAAAAATGCATGCCGCCGAGATAGCCAAGCTCAAACAGGAGCACGTACGAGAGGTGGAAGCCCTACGTCGTGACCACTCCCTTCACCGCCTTGCAAGCTGACCACGCAAGGGATCAAATATAGCTTATCCAAGCCCGTGATGGGGAGCATCGTAAGGCCTCGGAATTCGAGCAGCAATGGCGGGCGTCTGAGGCCAAGAGGATCCAGGTGCAGTCTCAGTGTGATGAAGGGTTGTGCAAGATTTCTAGTGAGATTCGAGCGAAGCGGGAAGCGGATGAGATCATTGATAAGGCAAAAGTTGAGTGCTCTCACTGGAAGGCCGAGAATGCCAAATGGTCATGTCGCTTGAAGGTGTGCCTCAAAAAGATTATGTGGGATTTCGTAATAAAATTCCCCACATTCCACAACTTAACCGCCATCACAAACACTAAGATGCACTACCATTTCTTCAAGAAGGGGTGTCATCAAACTCAAAGGATTCTTGGGAGAGCCATGGAAAAAGCTGAGAGGGCACAAATGAACCCAACGCTTTCGGGTAACTTTGAGAAGGATCCCATGTTGGAAGAATTGGATTGCACTAATGATCCGTTTGACACCATGCAACAATTGCTAGGAGAAGATTTGAATGCTCAATGTTTTCTGAGGACGTGCCTAGCAAAGTCGGATCATCGACATCGTCCAATGCTCGCCTCCCAAATCTCCCTTCAGACCATCTTGACTCAATTATGTCTGAGATTTTTGCCGCGGAGGCTCAGGGGCGAATGGGGGTTGAGTTTCGTGAATTCTAGACCATGATTACGGAAGCCAATGACGACTCCACAATGGCTCCACCTACCAAGAAGCGATCGACAATCGAAATGAAACCCCTCGAGATCACCCGAAGCGATAAGAAGACCAAGAAATGAGCGATCGATATCTCATTTCAATACTGTTATATTCTGTATTTACGAACAATATTTATTCTTTCAACTTTGAGTTTTAGCAATCTTGATTTTGCATTTTTTCATTCTTTACAATTTTAAATAATCACACTTTCTTTCTTTGATAAGTTTGTTCTTTTCCCAAACTTTTGCATGAACATCGTTCCACATCCATCCTCGCTACTGGTTTAACAATCTCTAAATTTCCTTAACATCATATATATCAGTAGATGTGGTTATACACGTCAACATCAAACTTCTTCTTTAGTACATCATCATCCTGACTCTTATATATTATTTTATTTCTCATCCATATAATTTTTTTCATTCTCTTTCATACACATTATTCCAAATGAAATTAATTATATGTATTTTAAATGTATTTCTATAATTAAATACAATAATTATATATTTAACTTATATCATAAATATATATATTTGATGTTATATTAAAATGTTATGTAATATCTTATTTCGTATTAATTCAAATTTTGTTATTTAATCGTATTTTTTCGATGTTATATGATAATAATATTTATTTATCATTTTTATATTTGTTTATAATAAGATTTTTTATTAATATTAATATATTGGATTTATAAAATACATTTATTAAATAATAAAAATTTAAAAATATTTAAAATAATAATAAAATAATGATTTGGTGAGAGAAATTATCTCTTCTCAAACTGTGAGTGGTGGCCAACTATGGGCATGAGATCATATTTCCATACGGTCTTGGACACCGATGCAGAAGGTCTAATAGTTAGCGAAGAAGGTATTTGTTAAATACATGTTATTTTATCAATGTTGATCGCAATCTCTCTCTCACATCGTAAAACCGAGGAACCTACCTAATTCCACAATGAATCCACATTTGAAAGGGTTGAATTTCATCCAATATTTTCTTATGATACTAAACATTCACTTAGATGTTAAATATGGTCGTCCCTGAGCTTGCTCAATATTAGTATGTTATCGATGTATACACCTAAACCTTTTCTATCACATTGTTGAACTTTTGCTATTGATGCATACCTCTAAACATAGGTTGGGTTCCGGGAGTTCCTATTGAGTGTAGAGTTTGACATGATGATCAGCTATCGTACTCGATAGGTGATCTACTACAGTATCGGTGACGATATCAAGTGTGGAGATTAGGATGCCGATCTGCTACACTTGACATCGGTTCAAAAATTAGTACCAGCATAATTCAATTAAATAATAATTGGATGCATGAAAGTCATACCGATAAATATCGGTTGTGACCAGCACGCCGGTATTTTGATATATTACCGGTATATAAAAAAAATCACTCATACCGATCGAGACTGGTATGAACGGTACCGATCGTTATGACTTACTTGATTGGATGTGTACAAGAATAATATAATAAATTAAATTAATAATTATATATAAAATACATATTTCTTAAATTAATTATCAATTTATATGGTATGTAATTCAAAAAAACTGGAGTACAAAATTGAATTTTTTTACGCTGTCAACACTGTCAGCTCTCATCTAATTTATAAATCACACCACTTTTTGATACTTTTTCAAAATGACACTGATCTAATTTATTATAGTACTTGTGCAGTTGATTTGTCAACTTTATTTTATTTAAAAATAATAAAAAACTATGACAATGGGAAAAAATGTAATTACGTTGTGGGAGTGGGAGTTGGGAGAGCTGAGAAGGGGAACTCGGGTATCTTGTTAAAAAATAGCATTAATTTTCGATTGATTTTGTTTTTGTCATGAATTAATTTTATTTTAGAAATATAGCACTAATTTGCAGTCTGCTACGGCCAGCTTTTTTCGTAGCTCGATTTCTATAATTATAGAAACCGAGCTACCACTTTTTTTTATTTTTAATTGTTGTTTTTAATGCCTTTTCGATATAAAAAAATGGTAGCTCGGTTTCTATAATTATAGAAACCGAGCTACGAAAAAAACTGGCCGTGGCAGACTACAAATCAGTGTTATGTTTCTAAAACAAAATTAATTCATGACAAAAACAAAATCAATTGAAAATTAATTTTATTTTTTACGTTTTAATAAGTTAAAATGCTATCTAAAAAACTCACCCGTAAAATCACTTCCATCGAAGTTGCATTAAATACAAAACTGTTTTAATACAATTCTAAAAGAGCTGTCAGAATGGTATTGTAGAATTTCCATTAAAAACGACAATTCACTGTTTGTGAACCGTGAATTGGTGCTATAAAACGAATTTTGAAATGACAGACTGTTATATTCAAAACAATCAAAAAAGGACAGTGAATTTGTGTATAAATGTAATCTGACACGGGCACTTTGGAAACTCGCTCGTACAAAATTATATATACTTCATATATTTTTGTTATTTCTAAATCAAACAAAGTTAAAATATTAACTAAAATCAAATTTTCATTATACAAGAAATTTAAAAGATACGATTAACAGCTAATTTAAACCCATTAAAACTTAAAAGTAAGCGAGTTGTTCGTCTTCGTCGCTCTGAAACTTCTAGAAAGAGTGACCAGAGATGGCAGCGTATGAGTCGAACGACGATGATGTGACGGCGCGTCCGTTTGACGAAAGTGGATATGTCGCTTTTGACGATTCTTTTAATTCATTTTCTGCCGAGACTCCTCCTCATGTGACCTCTGATTACAGTGCGGAGTATCGGGAGTCCGATGAAGTTCTTGTGGACTATGTTGACAGCCCCGATCAGTTTGGGTTCGGTTCGAATCATGAACCTTTCGGATCCTCTGATACAGTTCCGATCTCGAACGGAAACGGATCCTCACCGTTCAACGTCGGGCTAGAGACTGAGGGAATTTTTAGCGCCGATGGCCCAATCCTTCCGCCGCCAAGTGAGATGGTTGAAGAGGGATTCGCTCTTCGTGAGTGGCGCAGGTTGTTTTTCTTGTTTTTCAGGAATTTTCATTTCGAATTTGGATCTGCGTTCCCGTTTTCCTTAGCCTTAATTCAGCTTATGATTATGCTTCTCCACTGAATTCTACGGATTTTTTTGTGGAATTTGAGCGAATTTGTAGTTAGATTTCCTTCCAGATCTAGGTTTTCCCCCTTCATAACTGTAGAAAAATGCAAGAATTGCCCACACCTTAGAGAAAATCTAGAAAATAAAACGCCCTAATTTGCTTGGTGCGCCTATTTTTCCCTTAGCCTAGTTATCGAGTTCAAGCTGAATCATTACCATTTTAGAATTGCTAAGCTTGTGTTGATAATATTCATGACTTTTACCCACTAATTCAAGAATGTGGGATCACAGCATAATGCTCTATCTTCACTGCACCCCTTTACGATCATGCTAAATACATGTTTTGAATCAGGCTGAATGCAATAAGGCTTGAGGAGAAGGAGAAAAGAGAAAAAGAACTAAGAAACCAAATTGTAGAAGATGCAGAAGAGTTCAAACAAGCTTTTGTTGAGAAAATAAAGCTCCATATGGAAACCAACAAATCCAGCACCAGAGAGAAAGAAAAGGTAAAAATTCCACCTCTCTTATGCCTCATCTTTATGATACTTCTAAGTTCTACAAATTCAGCAAGCTTTATGATCTTATCAACCCATATTTGAGATTGCTTATAGAATACTGTAACTTTGCATTTAGTATTCGGGTGACTTTTGCCCACGGCCTCCCCAACTTACGGGCTGTGTAAAGGGCATATCTTACAACTTACAAAATTGCAAATACGGTACATTTTTTGAGCAAAAATATGCATTTTTGCCCCCAACTTCAATTTAATGCACATAAGATACCTCAAGTTTCCAATACCGTTTATCATTGGCATTTTAATAAACTCGTTAATATTTAATATTTTATGCACAATTCTCTAACATCAATGGTCAATTTTGTATAATATTTCAAACGAGTCTTATTTGTGTACTTTGTGAGAGGTTTTCAAATGGTTTTCAACTTACGGAAAACCGGGTGCTAGAATGTCATGTGTCAAAAATAAACGGAATTGATACCTTTAGGTGTCAATCTTGCAATTTCGTAAGTTGGGGGCATATCCTTTACACATCCCGTAAGTTGGGGGCCGTAGGCAAATGTCACCCGAATACTAAATGGAATGTTTCAGTATTCTATAAGCAATCTCAAATATGGGTTGATAAGATCTTAAAGATGAGGCATAAGAGGGTGCATGTCCTTTACACAGCTCAGAAGTTGGGGCTAATTATGCAATTTTCTTTTTAGTATTCATTTGTCCTCTTATTAGAGGATTTAGACTTCGATCTGTAGATCTGTGTGCTCTCGAGTTAAATATATGCTTAAAACGTAAATGGGATCAATATTAGATTGTTTTGATTCTCTGTGTTACAGTTATATTTGGCAAGTCAAGAAAAGTTCCACAAAGAAGCTGATAAAAACTATTGGAAAGCCATAGCTGAGCTGATCCCATATGAAGTGCCTAATTTAGAGAAGAGGGGAAAGAAGAAAGATCAGGAAAAAAAGCCATCAGTTACCATTATCCAAGGACCAAAACCTGGAAAATCGACCGAGCTTTCGAGGCTACGGGGTATTCTCGTGAAGTTGAAGCACAATGCTCCTGCTTACATATTAGCAAACTCTCCAGCTCCGGGCAAGGAAACTAAAGATGATGGTACCGGAACCGCAACAGCCGTTGAGGGCTCTTCCCTTCCTAATGGCACTACATCAGCATGAAATAACGGTAACTTATGGCTTCCGAACTCCATATTATGCTACCCCTTTATTTGCTATTTTGTATCCTTATTAAATAGGATGTAGAAATTGCACTTTCTGGTATTTATTATTTTGAACTGTGAAATGTAACAAATCATTCATTGACGCATTGGCATGCACCAATTTTTAATTTTTTTCAGGTCAGACCCGAAAACTCGATACAGGTAAAAGTATCAGTGTGTTACTGGCCTTTCATTGATGCTTTGGCCCTTACAGGTCATTCATTGGCACTTGGGAACTTATTTTTTTCATGTCATTCATTGATGTTTTGACCCTTACCGGTCAGTATGAAAACATGACATCTCATTATCACTAGCATCCGATGGCTCATATGCATTGCTCAATACACATCCTTGCATTGGAACTTTTTGTCGATGGAATATCGTCGTCCATGTTTAAATTGGTCAGTGGTCCATGTGTTGGAGCGATATTTCTCCTCTAGTGTCATAACTAGGGGAGAAGAATCAATTGCCATTCTCCTTTGCCCATAATATAAACCCCTCTAGGTGTCGAAGAATCTTAGATGAATCTCAACATGGATTATATAAGAGGAACGAGCAAAGGTTAAATATAATTGATCGCTCACAACTTGCACCAACCACTTTCCCTAACGAAGTGTCAAAGGTCTAAGTGATATTAGAGAGTTAAACCCTAACAACATAACATGGTTAGTTGGATCTTTACGACTCGAACGAGTGGGATCCATGATTTGGTTGGTAGAATTCTACGATGTTGATAGCCTATTGAGGATGAATGGGCAATGGTTTAGGTTCTATTCTGCATAAATCATGAAAACGAATTATGCATTATGTAATGCATAATCTGTTTTTGAAACAGAACAATATTCATTTTAAATTCTAATTATAAATTATGATTCATAATGCATTCTGATTTTTCAACTATAATAAATAATAAAGTTCAAACTTGATTCTGAAAATACATTATGCATTATGCTTCTCATTTTTCACGTACGGCATTGGCTTCCGATGTTTAAACTAATGTAAAGACGATATCCCAAAGTTTGTAAATTGCATGAGAAGCACTCGAAGTTTCAAATTCGTTTAAGAATGACCCTTGAGTAAATAGTAGCGTTTTTTTCGTATAAGTGGTTTTGATTATTTATGCATTATTTTTAAAATTTGTAAAGATTATAGACATGGTCATTTCATCATTTCAATGTTAATTGATCAATACAAACTATTGAGACGTTTAAAATATTAACGAATATTATGATTCAATATAAACGGTTTTGGAAGTTCGATGGTCAACAACGCAATTCTTAATCATGGAGGCCAATATCACACATTATATCAACTTCAGGACTTTGTATACAATTTACAAATTTTGGGGTACCATTTTTACATTATTATAAAGTTTGGAGGATAGTGACAAATACTACTCTATTTTTCACATATATATATTTTTCTAAATCAAATTTTCATCGTTTTCATAATAAAGAATTCTTTTTTTATAATTTAGCATTTATATTATCATTTGTTGAGTTTCTTATTCGAGGATATCGTCATCAATATTTTTATTTTCTTTGTATTATATGATTTTTTAATAAAAAATGTTAGTAAATTATTTTGTATTTACAAATATTATTTTAGTTTAGAATTATAATTATAATTTCATATTTATAAGAGATAATTCTTTTTTACATTATAATACAATTCACATTCTTTATTTATTCCGAACCTTTTTACATTTTATAATTCACTATATATTTACACATAATACTATGCATATTCTAATTATACTTTCAGATTCTACATTCTAATTATAAATTATGATTATACATTATATAATTTGTGTTGTATACACACTTAGTATAGTCCTTGATGTGATTGTGCTCACTTAAGATTAGAAACAAGAGTGGCTCATTGTGAAGTTAATGAGTACGGAAATGGGATGACTATATTTGAGTTATTAGAATTAACCTAATACAAAGAGAACAATATAGAAGGCCTATATTTGAGTACATTTGTAGTTCAAACCACCTAGAGATAAAAAATCTTCTGGATAACCTATTTGATATTATCTGGGGATGTTTTTGGTATCACGATGCCCCAGGAGCTCGTCTGACGTGGCTAGATGGTATTTTCGGTATTCTTGGTATTCTCGTCTTCTTACGTCATTCTATGGTTTTGGGGGTATTCTCGTAATTTGGACTTCCCGGAAGTACATATTTGCATCTGACTATCGTTTCTGGCAATCTCAGGCAAGTTCGGCCCCAGACGGGGTCGAAGGGTATTTACGTAATTTGGCACCCGAGAAGCATGCCGGTAAGTTGTGGCGATATTTTTGGCTGTATATTCGACATCTGGAAGCAGTGAATTATTTTACGAGGTTCTCCGATATTTTCTCATCGATATTTCCGGCTAATTCTCGATCGAGACGCATTTCCGAAGTTCTATTGCGGAATGACACTTGTTCTAATTTTATTGAATATTATTTAAGTGCCTTGGGCTTAATCCAATGAAATTGGGCTCCTGGGCCTGAAACTTATTAATTGGGCTGGATTTTTCTATAAATAGGAGCTCCAAGGCACTAAGAAGGGATTCAGACTCTCTTAGCACCTCCCAAGGCAAGGCTCTGGCTCGAATTTGATAAGACGATCGTGAGACTTCGTTTTTCAGCCCTCATCCGCGAGTTCTTGCACCAAAACTAGCGGCCACCTTCATCTGGGTTACTATTCGCGAGTTCTTGTCTGAACAGTACTATTCGTGAGTTCTCGTATGAACAGTGATATTCGCGAGTTCTTGTATGAACAGTGATATTCGCGAGTTCTTGTCTGAACAGTGCAATTCGCGAGTTCTTGTCTGAAGTCACTATTCGCGAGTTCTTGCTCTTACAGTGTTTTCTGTGTTGATCGTATAGTGTTTTCTACGTTGCTCGTACAGTGTTTTATGTGTTGCTCGTACAGTGTTTTCTACGTTGTTGGTACAGCGTTTTCGAGCCCGACTGAGTGTTTTCGATCGTTTTTCGAGCCGTTTTCGCTTGTGTTATCATTATCATCTCATTGTGTTTGTATCATTTGATTATTATAGTGGAAACCAAGGTAGAGCTTCGCTCTCCCGATGACGTAAGCTCACACATTGTGGGCCCAACCTCGTATATCGCTCGTGTCCCCACATAAACTGAATTCCGAATAATTAAAGAAATTGACTGATCTAAAAATAAATACCCAAAATATTTTTAGACTAGATCACTATTATATGATATCTTAAACTAATGTTTTTTATACCAATAGGTACGCCAAATACGGGATAACACTGATATTTTTTTTGGTGTCTTCCGATATTGGGTTTTATGGTTAGATTTGGATTTTTTCGAATATGACCCTAAAAAATAATATTTTTAAATTTTTTTTAAATATATATCAAAAAATTGATACCGACTGGTATACCTTCTGGTATACTGTATGTATATATCATACCGATATGGATCGTTGCGAAATTTTGGATGTATATGAAAACATTGTCTTAAACAACATACATACGAGTGGGATGACCTGAACTTTCGGTTAAACTATGTGAGTTACATGATTAATCGGTTAACGTGATCCGGTTTCATATAAGTTAAAACAAGCTCATTGGTTTTAATTTTAAGTATAATTTAATTGTTTAAGTGATTAAGAGTTAAACCTATCACCTATTGATTGTTAAAACCTTATGTAAAATTCTACATCGTCAATTCATTTTAACAATTTACTAGGGGTGAAAACGAATCGAACCGGTTCGCAAACCTCTCGAGCCGAGCTTCTCAAGGTTCCAGTTTGAGCTCAATTTTTTCAAGCTAAGCTCGGTTCGAGTTTGAATTTTTAATGAACCTAATATCGAACCTCAAATTTCTAATGAATCGAGTCGAACCAATAATATTATAATATTATCGGTTTGATTCAATAATATTATTGGCTCAGTTCACGAGCCAATAATATTTATATTAAAAAAATATTTTTTAATTAATTCGAATTGAACCCGAACCTCGAACCATAGGTTTTATGATTTTCGAATCCAAACCGAACATTGTATATTTCGAGACGAATCTAAACCTTAAAAAACACAAAAATTATGCTCGGTTTGATTCGTTTACACCCCTACAATCTACCCGGCATATATCAAATTTAATTTTTTTATATTATAAAAAAAACATATTTTATTATTTTTGTATGAACGACCCCAATCCGAAAATCAATTCCAATTTTATGATATATATAATTTTTTTATATGGGTAGTTACATTTTTTCGGATCTAACCCATGGGTCAAGAAGCGGTCAACCCAAATTCCAAAATATTAAAACCAAAAGTTTATAAACACTAACCAACTCTAAATTTTGTGGATCAGAATTAATTGCCTCCAAATATACACTATTTCCTCGTTTACAAAGGTCCTTCACGATTCTCATTCATATTTCTCTAGATTTTCGCTTTTCTTCTATTTATGAACTTGTTTTATAGATTTTATCATATGGGTTATGTTTCTTTTCTTATGTAGATATGGAGAAAGAGAACGATGATACTGATAGAGTTAAGCTTATAAGAAGCACTTCATTTCAAAGAAAAAGAGTTTCTTTGCCTTGTTCATCTATTTCTATGAATTCTAGCCTTGCAGATTTGCCTCAAGACATTCTCGTTCGTCATTCTTCTCTATTTACAGTCACTGAAATCTATCTTCAAGCCCTTTTTGTTGGAATTTATCTTACATTGGAAAAAGAAGTGGAATTGATTAGGTTTATAAGGATAAAAATTTCATCACATAATGACTTGTTCAAGTTTTTTAAATGTGTAGATTTTTTCCCTTAATTCCGTTCGTTCACATTTTTCCATCATAATTTCGGTCAAACTCTATAATTTCAACATGTTTTTATATTACAGATAAGAATCATTTGTGGGGTTGATCACGATGACTTAAACAACTTGATTCGCGTTTCAAAAGCCATTAAAGAAGCTGTAAGTTTTGTTGAAATATTATATCACATCATCTGTGGAAACAGATATATTATAGTTTATAAGAAAAATGATATAATGAGTAATTGATTTGGTCAAAATCTTTTCGATGTGATTCATTTATTTTATGAACTAACCTACACTCCCGTTCGATTGAATCTTGAATTTTTACAATTTTGGGTTAAAAAATAAATGAATTTGAGATATTAATTGATTGTTTTATCTTTATGTAGAGTTTGATTGCAAAGAAGACGCATTTTGCTTATAGTACTCCAAGGAAAGTGTTAAGAGATGTTAATGTTAATGACGATGAGTTTAGTGAAGTTGAAGCTCCGAATGCACCGCGACAATGGCGGGTATCAAGGCGGGTTTTGTTGACGACGATGGGCATCGCTGGGATTTGTGTTTCTCTGTTTGGTTAATATTCGTGTTTTAGTTGACTTAGTCAAGGTTTGTGTATTTGTATATATTATATAAAGAATGTAAATGAGAGAAAACTAATTTATTAAATATACAATATATTTTATTCGTAAAATAAATACCAATTATTTCGAAAACACTCAATTTCACTTCGTAGTTTTTAGCTATGTTTTCAAACCGTGGGTTGAACTAGTTTTTAATGAATCGAAGATTTTTTGATTCAGTTTAAATAGAATGTTATTTTAAAATAGTTGTGGTTCATTACAGTTTGAAACGGTTCGTATTGGTTCACCGAAATCAGAAGCTTTCCGATTCGATCTATCAAACCAGTTTAAAACATAGGTTTTTATCATAGAATTTGAAATGATTCGACCGTGAACCGGTAAAACCTCATATCCGATCTAATCAGGATTAATGTTTAATTTCAGAACTATCTCACGCCATTTATAAACCGGTTTTAACCCTGTCCAACTACTTAAAATATGGTGAGCCGACAATTTTGTATCGGTTTCAATTGTTATGGTGAGCCGAAAATTAAGTAGTCCGATCCGACCATCCGTTTCGACCAATAGAAGTACCGGTTACTAAAATATGGTGAGCCGACGATTTTCAATTCACCCACAAACTGATTTCAAAAACTATGATTTTTAGTGAATTTGAAGTACGGATTGCTAGTTTCGAAAAAAATTATTTTATTTTTCTAATATTTGATTTTTTTGGATCTCATTTATATTTTTGAAAATAAATAGTTGTATTTTAGTAGTATTTGAATAATTTGGGATCCCACTTTTATTTTTGTAATATTGTTTTGGATCCAATTTTTATTTTGGAAAATAAATATTGTTATATTTGAAATATTTTGGATCCAATTTTATTTTCGAAATATAATATTTGAAATATTTTGATTACAAATTTTTGAAATTAAATATTGGTATATTTGTAATATTTTATATTTTTTGGATTCTATTTCTAATTTGGAAAAGTGATATTTATATTTTTGTAATATTTTGTTTCTGTATCCCTTCTCTATTTTGGAAAGTAAATGTATTTATTTTTGTATTATTTCATTAATTATGTATATGACCCAACAAAATCTACTTTATTAACATATTCATGTATTTTTTATTTTATTTGTTTAATTAAATTACATTTCTGTTTTTCAGGTACATAGGTATGTATATTGATAATTTGCGTATCAAATGCATCATCATGTATGAATATCAACGGAGGAAAATATATCCAACTTGCCTTTGTCACGATTAGGCTTGAACTCCATCTACGTGACTATGAATTTGTTGCAGTGCGTTAAATTACTCCTTAGTTGTTGCAGTGCAATAAATTTGAAGTGTATTATCGGAAAACTCAAACCACAATGAAAATGTCATATCCACAGGATAAAGTTCGGCCCTAATCGTGGTGATGTAATGTTTTATATATTTTCTTCCAATATTAACTCGTAAATTATCATATTGTTGAATATTGAACACATACAAAAGTTAATTTAATAAAAACACATCAAATAAATGTAAATTTGTATTTTTACAAAAATACAAACAAACTACACCATTTATGAATAATTTATTTTAAATAAAATATTAAATTATACCTAATTATTACAAATATTTTTTATTAAATATTGAACCCCATTGTTGTATAGTGTTAAACAAATTAAATTAAAAAATAAGTGACATAATAAAAAAAATTAAATTCTGAGCTACTAGAAAAAAGTTTGAAAGTTCACGATTCTTCTTACAGAAATACATGAGCTGTTGGTGCTTTTCTTGATCGAAAAGTTTGCCGGAGGAGGTGGTGCTGGGATATTTGACTACTTCGTCTTCTTGTGCTTACTTTTTTAGGTCTATACAATATAGATGAGCTTAATGATTTAGATTGTAGGTGACGAAGTTTGACTTTCTTCAAAATCCTGTATCTGCACTTCGAAGGTGATTTTTTCTTCGCTTACCTTTTGTTGCGTGGTTGATGACGTTTTCGCCGTCTTTTTTATTCATTTTTTGTGTCTTGGAGTTCAGGATATTTTGAAAATGTCGGCGTTTCAGAGATTTAGCAGAACAATTCGTGAAAGTTCCGCGGTAGCTAAATCGCTCATTGTTATCACTCTCAGGTAGGTTTTGATCCAATCATTACTTCTTTTGTGAGATTATTATTGTGCGATGATCAGATCTGGTTGAGTTGTGAGCTTCTTTTGTAATTGCTTATTGTTAGGCTTGTTTCCTACTTGAAATTGATATAATCGTTCATTGTTACTTCTCTTGCGGAGTTTTTTTCTAGATCTTAATACATATTTTTACACATTGCAATAATTTTGCTTTGAATCTCTTGTTGAACCCTAGTGGTAGCGGGTTTTTCGCCTTCTCTGACGAAGCTAAGGCGGAAACTGTAGTGAATATTGCAAATTCAACTGGTTTGGATAAAAGGAAAAAGAGAGTTGTGATACTTGGAACTGGCTGGGCTGGAACGAGCTTTTTGAAAAATCTGAAAAATCCAGATTACGAGGTTCAAGTTATATCACCACGAAACTATTTTGCATTCACTCCATTACTACCAAGTGTGACATGTGGAACTGTAGAACCTCGCAGCATAGTTGAACCTATTCGAAATATAGCCAGAAAGGTAAGATTTAGAACAGTTGAGGTTCACTTGAGTTAATTATCAAATTTTTTAAGCTTTATTTTGATGAATGCTATTCAAAATGGTTAATTCTGTGTATATTTTCAATGCTTTAATACTCTTGGTTTCTCACAGAAAAATGTCGGTGTTCAGTACTGTGAAGCAGAATGCTTCAAGATTGATCCAAAAGCTAAGAAAGTTTACTGTCGATCTAGAATCCAGGGTAGTCCGACCGAGGAAGAGGTAATTATTGTCGACTACGACTATCTTGTGGTTGCAGTTGGAGCTCGATCAAACACATTCAACATACCTGGTGTTGCTGAAAATTGTCATTTCTTGAAGGTATATATCATAATTCTTTTAAGTGACAATGTATCTATTTATTTCTTCAACTCACTTGGATAGAGAGTGATATTTAAATATGCTTAGTGTTGTTGTTGATGCTCTTTGCGGAATTATTTTCTCCGAAGGAAATCGAAGATGCTCAGAAGATTCGTCGCACAGTCATAGATTGTTTTGAAAGAGCTTCTTTGCCTAACCTCAATGAAGAAGAGAGAAAGAAAATTCTTCATTTCATTGTTGTTGGTGGAGGCCCAACAGGTGTTGAGTTTGCAGCAGAGCTTCATGATTTTGTGAAAGAGGATCTTGTTAGATTATATCCTAAGGTTCAAGGAGCAGTTAAAATAACACTTGTTGAAGCCACTGACCATATCCTAAATATGTACGTGCTTTTTTTGCATTGCAGTAAGAGTATTTGTATTAGTTATAACATTACTTTCAATTAAGCAACAGCCTCATTTGCTTTCTATTATTTCTCCTTACAGGTTTGATAAGAGAATTAGTGCCTTTGCTGAGGAGAAGTTTCAGAGAGATGGAATCAATGTGAAAACTGGGGCTATGGTTGTTCATGTATCAGATCAAGATATATCTATAAAAGAAGTTAAGAATGGAGGGGGAATATCGACTGTGCCTTACGGAATGGTTGTTTGGTCAACCGGCATTGGCACTCGTCCTCTTATCGTTGATTTCATGAATCAAATAGGCCAGGTGATTATTTGAAGATGTTTATAAGATGAATATCTATTGAAAAAATCCCACATCGGTTGTGGAAATACAAATGTTGTAGTTTATAAGGAGAGTGATATCATAAGTAATTGGTTTGACCTAGCCTTTTAACGTGATTTACTTTTCTTATAAATAGGGTTTCACAGACACTCTTCTGGCCCATGAAATCCTGAATTTCTATATGGTATCGGAGTTGTAGGGTAAGTTTCGTGTTGGTTCGTACCGGTTTAGAAAAAAAACTCGGGTAGAGTGCACATCGTGCTTAGGCGACAAAATAGATCGACCTATGATTGAAGCAAGTCTGAATCGGACCAAGGCTAGTTTCGACTTGAAGGGCAGTGTTGAAAAATATACCACATCGGTTGTGGAAATACAAATGTTTTAGTTTATAATGGGAGTGATATCATAAGTAATTGGTTTGGCCTAACCTTTTAATGTGATTCACTTTTCTTATAGATTAGGCTACATAGACACTCTTTCGGTCCATTAAATCCTGAATTTTTATAATGCATGTGTTCACTAAAATTTTAGTTGTGACACAGGGTAATAGACGTGCAGTTGCAACCGATGAGTGGCTCCGAGTGAACGAATGTGACGGTGTTTATGCAGTAGGAGATTGTGCAACAATTTATCAGCGCAAAGTCATGGTAATCAAACCTTACATAATGTCTCTTTTTAGGCCTCTAAAATGCTGTTTTTTGAAAAATTTAAGGAAGACATTGGAGCAATATTTCAAAAGGCAGATAAGGACAACTCTGGAACACTTACTATGAAAGAGTTCCAAGAAGTGTTTAATGACATATGTGAGAGATACCCTCAAGCTGCATTCTTTTTGAAAAGCAAAAGAATGAGTAATCTAGTTGATCTACTTAAGGATGATTCAAAAGGTGATGCTGCTACGGAATCTGTCGAAGTTGATCTCGATGAATTCAAATCTGCTCTTTCCCAAGTAGATCCTCAAATGAAGAATCTCCCAGCAACTGCCCAGGTTTGATCTTAGATCACAAAGCTTTTTTCCTCCTTAAAATACAAAGTTAGTGAGTTATATTGAAATATCAGATTATCTCCCATAGGATTTGGGATGAAATTTGGATTGATTTATAAGAGGGAAGGGTACCATCGTAAATGACTTTTTCAAGTCTTTTACGGTGTGGTCTTCTCCCTTATACGTTATATCCATGCACAATTTCGGCCCAACTCTATAATTTCAACGTGGTATTGGAGATAGATTGGTCAAAATCCTGATTATCAATATCGGGAAATTCATGAAATTTGGATTGGTTTATAAGAAAGAAGGGTACTATAGTAAATGATTTGTTCAATCTTTTACGGTGTGGTTTCTTCCCCTTATACGTCATATCCGCGCACAATTTCATTCCGACACTATAATTTCAACATGGTATCAAAGTTGGTTCAGTCGAAATTCTAATTATCAATATTGGAAAAGTCTCGTTCATTTCAATTGACAAGTCCAAATTTGTGAGGTATTCGGACTTGGGGTGTTAAAATATGACATGAGAAATTAGATATGGTTTGGATTGGTTTATAATAGGGAAAGTTATCATAGTAAATGACTTGTTCAAGTCTTTTACCTTTTTTCCCCGACTATACGCTATATCTGTGCACAATTCCGTCATAATTTCGATCATACTCTATAATTTCAAAAAGTTATTTGACAAAAGATACTTTATTTGGATATCAGGTTGCAGCCCAGCAAGGCTCCTATCTTGCTGACTGTTTTAATCGTATGGAAGAATGTGAAAGTAAACCAGAAGGACCTCTGCGTTTCAGAGGTGAAGGACGTCATCGTTTTAAACCATTCAGGTACAAACACTTTGGACAATTTGCTCCTCTAGGAGGTGAACAAACTGCTGCTCAGCTTCCTGGTGACTGGGTTTCAATTGGTCATAGCACACAATGGCTTTGGTATTCAGTCTACGCCAGGTTTGTTTTCTTTATAAACAACCAAAATGCCTAAAGTATAATATCATCATATTTCTTTCAAGTTCATTACATCTGCAGCAAGCTAGTGAGTTGGAGAACAAGAGCTCTTGTGATTTCCGACTGGATGCGACGATTCGTCTTCGGGAGAGACTCGAGTGGCATATAATCAGCAGCATCAAAATATTCAGGTAAAAAAATTGCATGTTTCTGAGTTGAGTGGCTTATAATCAGCAGCATCAATATATTCAGGTAAAGCAATATGTTTGTGGTTTACTGTTACCTTTTACCTGCATATTATGCCATCGAATCTTGACCTCTTATATGCACGATTAATGAGTTTGTTTGGTTCTATAATTATAGTAATTGTGCGTGGTGATGTGACGATTATTGTGCTACTATTTTTTGTATATCAATTAAAACACAATGGACATGTTTGGAATAGCGGTGGTGATTTAAAAAAACTGTGTTTGAAACAGTGGTACAATGATCGTGATTTCATAAAATGATTTTTTTGTCATTATTTTTAATTATTTTAGATTAAAAATAAAATTTTACAATTGTGTTTTGTTGACACATGGGAAAAGTCCGATGTTTTTTGGGTTCAAATAATTGTAATTTATATTGATATTTAATTTGTACTAAATAGAAACACGACGGGTCACTACATCACTCATTCCACGCATATCAAATGTGTTTGTTCGCTAACCACCCCATCCCTTTCATTTCTCACCCGAAATCTATCCTTTTCTATGTTTTCTAAGTATAATTTGTTTTTTTTTCAAATTAAATATATACAATATAATTTGTATGTGATTTATATAAGATTATATTTATTATATAAAATATCACCAAGGGCATGCTATTAAGTAATGTTTTCTTGTAATTTGTTTTTAGTTTCATGGTTTAAATTGAATTCATTTAGTTCTTCTTACCAAATCATTTTTTTCTATTGCTATTAAAATACAAATTTCTATTAAGCAATTTAATTATGAAGTGAATTATTACAAAAACTTCTTATACTATATTGAGATGTTATATGTGAACAAAAATGATGTGCTATTCTAAAAAAAATATCACAAGTAAATTTAGATAATATGTTTAAAATTTGAAAAATAAAATATTTCTCTAATGGGTAGCTTGAGGATCCATTAGACACGCATTCACGCGGATAATAAATCTGATAATATTGGGTAACGAGATGGGTAACCAAACATATATTTAAACATGTAGTAAGTATTAATAAAACCCTATGCTACACGGGTTCGGGGATATGGGATGCGTCAATTTTAAAAGAATCTGATTTAGGTGCGTGAAAGTTAATATAATAAAATAATAATTATAAATATTTTAAAGTTTTAAAATATACAAACTTGTAAAAAGTGATGAATTTTAAAACAATTTACGAATGAAATATGAAAATATTAATTCACATTCGTTAATTTCTTATTCTCAACGCCTTCCAATCACATTTGAAGTTCATTTTATCTCCCAATAGAACTTTTGTATAGTTTTTAAAAATATGTATGTGATTGCGTGAATCCGTGCACCCAAGCACCTAACATGCATTTTGTGCGTGAAATTGTCAAATTTGAAGCACCCAGCAACTTAGATAAAACCAGTACTCTTCTCATTGTAAAAGGTTAACAAATTTTACAATTATTATCTATTCTATTACCCGTTCATTACATAAATCACTCGCTTCACCATGCAACACAGTGGATACAAACAGATTATCATCCTTAATAAGAACAAGGTGTGGTGAAACACATTCATTAAATCGTTGTTTATTAAACACAATAATCAAACGTAAAATTATGGTGTATTTATCATAATTTTAAATAAATTAATATATTGTAACTTTATTAAACATTTACCATAATTTCCTTTTTTATTAAACTATCATCGTTAACCATATCTCACCATAACATATTTTTAATAGTTGATCCAAACAAAAACCCTATATTCGTTTGATCTTTGGTTTGTTTGATTCCCGGTTAAAATAGCCGTGAGATCCGTGTATCTCACCATAACTTATTTTTAATAGTCGATCCAAACAAAAAACACTTTGTTCATTTGATCTTCGGTTTGTTTGGTTTCCGATTAAAATAGCGGTGAGATTCTGAAATTATGATTTTTTAACGCACACACACAAGCGAAATTCCAAAGCGTTCATCGCTAAAAAATCACGATTTCATCATTATTATTTAATAAATGACTAATTTAACATTACAAATAATAATTATAATATGATTATGTTTATTATTTTTATATATATAAGAGTATATTAATATTTTTACATAAATTTTATTTACTATAATTTTATTAAATATATTTAAAATTCAAGATTATTATATAACATTACAGATAGTCACACCTCAATTTAAAAAAATTTAAACCAAAGAATCCATTTTTTTATAAGTATCCTAAATTTTTAATTATCCTAGTTTAATATTAAAGTTAATAATATAAATCATTATTACTTTATGAATAAACAAAAGATAAGGTATCCACGTGGCACAAGTTAATGAGACCACGTGTTTTGACCCCCCAACTATGATGATCACTAGTAACATGCCCTTGTTAAAGAACGTGGTCGATTTCTTATCCAAAACACAACATTCTTTATTTCATTTTGTTTTTTTGTTTTTTTGTTTTTTGAAAACAATTAATCTTATCCACTTAAAACCATAAACTCTATTAGATGATTAAAAAATAAATAAATTTATATTTAATTAAAAATTTATTGAATGTTTCTTTTTTAGTTAATTGTCACATGGTTCACTCATTGATATTAAATTTGCTGCATTATCTTGTCTTAATTTATTGTTAATTTTCCAAGCCAAATTTTAATGCAGCCCATCCAATTCTTTTTTTATTATTTTCATTCTTATTTCTTTATTTTAATATAAAGAATTACAATATGAAATTCGAAAAAATGTGAAGACATCGTTTGAATATATTCGAACAAGTAATTCAAACGGACATCAACATTTATATAAGTATTTGAACAAAATTCGAATATGAATTCTGTTAGAATAAAATACGAACGAACATAAACAAAGAGAATTCAGTTTATTTGAATCGAATAACATCCCCCAGTCCAAATTAGTTACATCATCAAGAGTTGGTAATTAGGCATGGTGACTAATTAAATCATATAATATGATTAATATTCAATTACGACAAATAATTGTTGGATTTTTCAAAGGATTTTTCAAACCACAAAACGGCATAATTAATAATGTTTATTTTATTTGTTAAAAAAATAAAATAATTGAAAAAGATGACAATTTCATAATTAATGTTTATTTTTTTCTGACGTTATTTTAGTAATAAGAAAATTGAATGGAGTGGACTGTCATTGAATCGGGTCAAAATCAATTAGATCCATGAAATGGACTTGGCCCGCCCGTTTCTCTTTCACTTACTCCAAGGAATTTACCTTTCTACCCACCAAGCCGACGCAATTATTACCCTTTTGAAGGATAATTTAGTCACTATATTCATAAGTATGGGAGAAATCTAAAATATATATAATTATTTAATAATTTGGGAAAAAGGGGAAGTCAGAATCATATTACGCTATCGTACGCCGGACGGCGAGATGGGATCACCTAGGGTTTGACACGTGGAGAAAGATGAGATAGGGTGTGTGTGAATCGTACGGTGGCTGAGCTTTGGGTGTTTCTGTCGCCATTATTTGTCAAATGGGTTAGCTTCTTTCATCCTTCGTGGGTGGGGCTGCCTAATAATGAAAGGCTTTTATGTAGTTGTACTGTACAGTGTACACGGTTTTTCTATAGAATTTCTAACTTATTTTCTTGATTGATATATATATATGTGTGATTTGTGTATTTTTTTGTTATTCGGATAAGCATTTGGATAGTTCATCATTGAGTTTAATCGACTTTATACTGTGGAATTTCCTGTCACTGTTTCTTTGGGTCGATGCTTTTTATGTTTTTTTGCTATAATCTGCAAGTGGGTTTGTGAATGACTGGATGCTTTACTTCGATTTCTGACTCCAAGCAGGTGAAGGCCCAGAACCCTTATTTTTTTAAATTTTTCTTCTCTGTTATCCTCTTCCACAAATTCTACTTTGACCAAAACTTGTGTTTGAACCTCTGATTTTGTGTAGATCTCATTAAATTGTTGGACTTTTAGGTGAATACTTGATGTTATGTTTGATTTTCCGTTTTGTTAATTGAACCCTGCAGGGTTTGGGGTAATCGTGGATCTTTTGTTCTGATTTGTGTATTTTGCTTAATTCAATTACGAAGTTCTTGTGATCTCAGATCTTGGTTTGTAGATTCTGTTTAGAACTTTAAAATGGGATTGATTTTGCTCTTTTTATATAGATTCATGAGTTGGAATTAATTGGGTCTGATTTATGGTGATTTTGGTGTTAAAATTTTGCAGGCAATTCGATTTTTGAAGCTTTATTTGTCTTGAATCAATCGTCTTTTGAAACTTCGGATGATTTCGAGCCAAAAAAGATTCAAAGACTACGAGTCATTTAAATTCATGTCGAATGGAACAATTCAGTTTCATTTTCCTTTCCCAGATGAAGTATTGGAGAAAATTATTTCATTCGTAGATTCACACAAGGACAGGAACTCACTCTCCCTTGTGTGTAAAGATTGGTACAATGCCGAAAGATGGACAAGATCGAAGCTATTTATCGGAAATTGTTATGCCGTATCTCCCGAAATTGTTGCTACAAGATTTCCAAGAATTACAAGTGTAGTATTAAAAGGGAAGCCTAGATTTTCAGATTTCAATATGATTCCACCGGGTTGGGGAGCAGATGTTCATGCTTGGATCGTTAAATTTTCGACAGTTTACCCGTTTCTTGAAGAGCTTCGGTTGAAAAGGATGATGATCGGAGATGATAGCTTTCAGCTTTTAGCCGATTCGTTTCCTAGCTTCAAGGCTTTGTCTCTATCTAGCTGTGATGGCTTTTCGAATGATGGACTCAAAGCTATTGCCAGAAATTGCAAGTAAGAATGTCGATATTCGTCATATTCTTCAACTTGTACTAAATTGATCATCATTGTAGTTCTTTACGACTATTGATGCTCGGAATAACAGCAATGCTAATTCTTAATCTTTATTTTTCTAAAGATTAAGCATTAGCATTGCTGTTATTCCGCATCTAGATCGAAAGAGGCGATCTTGAATGCATCATCCCAATACATTCCCCAGTAAATTTTCCGGGAATAACGGTTTGTTATCCCCATTATCTAATTTCTTTTTTCCGTTAAAAAAAAATGTATCTTTCTAAATATTTGGTTTTTCGAATGAATTACGTCTTAGTGTTCGTCATGTTTGATCTATGATTCTTCAACTTCTACTAAATTTTTTTCGATCTAAATGGATCATCGTTATAGTTCTTTACGTGTATTGGCATTCGGAATTACAACAATGCTTATGCTTAATCTTTATCTTTCTAAATATTTGGTTTTTTGAATGAATTACGTCTTAATGTTCGTAATGTCTTTGGTATTTAACAGCTCTAAAAAGAAAGGAGAATTTGCTAGAATTTTTCGATGTTTTATCTTGTGTGTCACTTATTAACTGTTTTTTATCCGAATATCAACTGATTTTTTTATCGATTTTTAGGAACTTGACTGAGCTAGACATCCAGGATTGTGTTATGCTCGATGAACGTGGAGATTGGGTGAGTGGATTTCCCGAAAACTTCAACTCATTAGAAGTGCTAAACTTCGGTAGGCTTAACAGTGAGGTAAACATCGATGATCTCGATAGACTTGTTCGACGGTGCAGATCATTAAAAGTTCTAAAAGTAAATGAAAGCATTCCGTTGGATCAACTTTATCGGGTTTTAGATCATGCCACTCAACTTGTCGAGTTTGGAACCGCAGTCTCAATGCAAGTGCCTCAAAACACTCTATATAGTGATCTCGAAAGCACTTTCAACAAGTGTAGAAATCTCCAAGTTCTCACGGTTTTATGGGACGCAAGTTCCTTTTATCTCCCCGTTTTCTTCGGTGCTTGTTCTGGTTTAACTTTCTTAAACTTAACCGATGCACCCTTTGGAAGTACCGATTTTTCGAGACTCCTAAGCAAGTGCCCGAATCTACGTCGTATTTGGGTAGGATATTGAAAATTTAGCATGTTTAAGTGTCCTTATGAATAACATTTTTTTTAACTTAGGTTCTTGATACTATTGAAGATAAGGGTCTCGAAGCTCTCGGAACAAGCTGTCGAGTACTCGAAGAACTTCGGGTTTTGCCTTATGATCCTTATGATCTTGAGTATGGCCCGGGTGTTACTGAAGTGGGATTCGAAGCTGTTTCCCGAGGGTGTCGTAAACTTCACTATGTTCTCTATTTTTGTAGGAAGATGACTAATGCTGCTGTTAAGACAGTAGTTGAAAACTGTCCAAATTTCACTCATTTTCGTCTTTGTATTATGAATCCGGGGCAGCCGGATCACGATACCGGGGAACCAATGGACGAAGCATTCGGTGCAGTGAGTAAAACTTGCAGCAAACTTAAAAGACTTTCGATTTCGGGTCTTCTTACAGATATGACATTTGAGTATATCGGAAAATATGCTAAGAATCTTGAAACACTTTCGGTGGCATTCGCGGGGACAAGTGATAGAGGAATGCAATGTGTTCTTGAAGGTTGTCCGAAAATGAGAAAGCTTGAGATTCGAGATTGTCCATTCGGGAACGGAGCTTTGTTATCCGGTATTTCGAAGTACGAAACGATGAGATCGTTATGGATGTCTTCGTGCGAATTGACGATGAAAGGATGTAAAGTACTTGCAAAAGAAATGCCAAGATTGAATGTTGAAGTTATTAAAGATGAAGGAAGTGATGAACTTGTAGCTGAAAAAGTATACGTTTATCGATCTTTAGCCGGGCCGAGAACCGATGCCCCATCTTTCGTTCACACACTTTGAACTTAACGAATCAATGGTACGAAAATCGTGTTTATGATTTTTCGACTTGCTTATGGGATTGATTAACAATGATTTACGATGAAGGTAGTAAGCATGAAGATGCGGAATCAACGGCGGTTGTTTCGTATAGTCGATTCCGGTTCGTTTCGTTTGGTGTCGTTTTTCGTTGTGCGTTATGTTTAATCCGATCAATCTTTGGATAGAGAGACAAGGGATATTTTTGTGTATGGGGTTGCTTGTTATGTATGATTGAAGTTCGAATGGTAAATGTGAAATTATCAATGTTTTTAAATTGTTTAATTATTATGGAATCGGAAAATGTTTAAAATGTTTAAACATTTTAATCATATTAAAATGTTAATTATTATCGAATCAACGGGTTGCTTGTTATGTATGATTAAAATGTTTGGTTCACTGAGAATTGATTTGAACAACTTGAATTAAATTATATCATAATTTTCATAAGATCAATAAATTATTGGGTGACGCGCAAATTTGGTCCTTGTAGTTTCCTATTTTGTCAATTTTGGTCCTTCTACTTTGATAATTGTGGCAAATTAAGTCCCTTAACTTTATGTGTGGCAAAATAAGTCCTCTTACTTTATCATATTTGGCAAATTATGTCTTTCAAGTTTTATGTATATGGCAAATATAGTCCCCGAAGTTTGTAATTTGTAATTTTTATTTTTATATAATATGGAGAATAATTTTGCCACTACGATCAAACTTCGGAGACCGGTTTTGTTCGATTTCATTTGGAGGATTAAATATAAATTTTGAGGACCGATTATACCAAATGTTACAAAATAGGAGGATCGATTTTGTCAAATATCCAAAATTCGAGGACTGAAAATGACAAAATAAACTTAGAGGACTAAATTTGCCAAAATGATCAAATTACGAGGACCAAAAATACCATTTTCTAATAAATTATTATCTTACTCCATAAATTAAATATAAGATTTTGGTCATTCGTTTCTTACAAACTTCATTCGAATAGTTATTCCATGAGATCCTCAATACATTGAAGTTAGAATTCTTAATGGGTATAAAAGAAAAATAAAATTGTGATATCTTTATTATTAAATCATCACGATTTCATAGTATGTGTTAAAACAAGTTTTGTTATTATCGTGATTTATGAAATTATTAATTTTATCATTATTTCTATATATCCTTCTTTTTATATAAGAGTGTAGCATAATACTATTCGATAAAAACTCAATACTGACTCAGATATCAAATTTTTTAACCAAACTAATATTGAATTTTGAAAATAGATTTGATATTTAGTTTTTATTTTAGTTAATTCGGTTTTTGGTTTTGATTAGGTAAAAAAATCAGTATTCGAAAATTTATCGAATATTGTATTTAACATTTTATTTCGTTTAAAAGAAATAATTTGTGCATAAAATTTTATAAAAATAGGTTTAGAGGTTTAATTTAATTATGGAAATTTGATATATCCAAAACGGAACGGAATATGGTTTGATAAGAATTCATTTTCTTTATTCGATTTGTTCAATAAATACAGAATGAACACTCTTATATAAGAATATATTATTATTTTATATAAATTACGATAAATCTATATAATTTTACAAAACACTTTTAAAATTTTACAATAATATCATCTATTATTTAATAATCAACATCTACCCTACCAAGCTTCACTTTTTTAATAGTCTTTCATATAAACTCAATATTGATATTAATATTGGATATAAATATAATTTAATTTTAATATACTATTATATTTTATTATAAATCAAGAAATTGTAAGAAACTTATATGTGGGCCGAGCCTTAAATAAATTGACTATTGTGGGCTTTAAAAAGGGTCTATTCAGCCCAAACATGAGATAAATATCCATGTTAGTGTTACCATCTAAGGTACTTATAAAACTTATTTTAATATGAGACATTTATTCATATTTACACTTACGATGCCCAAGGGAAAACATATACTCTATTCTTCTTGTTCGAACAAATTCCTATATATACTCGATTAGTCTCAACCTCATAGTATGAAAATAAAAGTATCTAATTATTATGGGCAAATAATATTAAAAAAACTCAATTATTACTTTTGTGTGATCCATGATCACAAATTGCTTAAGGTTATGTTATGTATGCATTCTCAAAATGCATTTTGATGTTAGAATGCATTATTACAGTTTTTACAGAACACTACAACATTTATATTTGTAAAATTAGAATGAATGCAGAATATGGTAGGAGACTGGATTTGGAAATTAGAATGCATTATCGTTATTTAAATTATAAATATATCATCTAAAAAATCATATTTTCTTTCACCTTCAACAATCTCACATTTATAATGTCGTTCGACATATTTGTAAATTGTCTATTCTCATATATCTTTAACGTGCAAATATAACCATACATAATTTCTTTCGTCATGTAGATACTAGTGACGATGAGTCTAATTTGGGTAAATCCAATTTTATACATAATATTATTCTTGTTCTACAATTCAATTTATCAATTACAGGACACTCGATGCATTCTTAATTTATAATCATATTCTGAAAACATATTCTCAAACTGCATTCTAGTTTTCAAAACGCATACAGAACATAGTCTAGTGTTTGCGTAGATGACCTACATAATATTTAGATTTTATTATAACATTATTTGCCTAAAATAGCCAAAAATATCGTTATTTCTTTTATTGTAAGTAGAGATGATGTTGTGCAAGAATAGAAGGGACGTAATTAACACCTACACTAATTTATTTTAAATATAGTAAAAAATTAAATGAGATGATAGGGGCAGGAAGCCAAACCTTGAAAATTCTTACCTAATTAGTTATTACAAATAACGTGCTTGTCTTTACTTGTAATAAAACAAAGGAATCTAACATCGTCCTTGCTACCCTTCAACGTGTCGGCTTGGGTGTCCCCCCTTCACAAAACCACAACTAATATAAAATAAAATACAACTTATTACTTAAACTAATATAATTTAAATATGAGAAAATTAGGACGATGACAAAAAATGTTTAAAATAGTGTACAGATATATCCTCAAAATTTAGAAATTGTATGAAAAACTCCAAAATTTTTAAACCGTTCAAGAATGACTATTGAGTGAATAGTAACGATTTTCATCTTTTTTTGATTGGATAATTTTAATAATTTATGTGTTATTAAATTTTGCAAAACTTGTAAACGATTACATATTTTAAAGTTAAGAGGTCAAATACAAAATATAAATGTATTTAAAACATTAATGATTGTTGCGGTCAATATAAACGATTTTGGAACTTTAGAGACCAACCACATATTCTTAAATTTGAAGATATGTTGTTTACAATTTTTAAAAGTTTGGAGCTAACAACACACATTATATCAAATTTGAGAGCTTTGTATGCAATTTACAAATATTTGGATCATCACCTTTATATTATTTTAAATATCGGGTCAATGACAAACACCACTTAAATATAGACAAAAATGTCACCTTATATTTAAAATAATATAAAAAAATATCGCAAAATATAAATATAGCGTATTTAGGGTTTAGGGTTTAACTATGTAGTACAATTTGCTAGTATTTATGCAAACCTTTTCTAGGACTACCTAATTTTTAAATTGATTTGTTTGAAATTATGTAATCCAACATACTAGATGCTGAAATACTTAAAATATTATTATATTTTTTAAAAATGTAAAAATAATATATTTATATTTTTTAATCAACAAATCGTTAACGCATCTTAATCGAATTCATAGAAAAATTAAGAATTTCACCTACAACCCGAAGCTCTCCCCTCACACACTAGTTGTTGCAACTTAGGTATTTAGTCCTCGAAATTTAAAAATCGTTTAATAATAACTATCAAATGAATAATATGGTTTTCCATCTATTTTTTTATAAAACAATTTTGATAATTTATGTGTTATTTTTATTTTTTCAGAGTTTGAATGAATAATTATTATATCTTTTAAGATTAATAAGGAAAATACAAACGGTATGGTTTACCATCTTTGTGTGCCGAATATATAAATATAAATTTTGAGAACATATATATATTTATAGTTTTTAAAAATTTAGTGATTAATTTAATTATCAAGAACTTATAATGTTATTTTTGTACTTTTAAAATTTGACAGTATGATACTTGGTTTGTTTGGTTCACCTTTTTAAAATTGCGGTGTGGTGAGGTGTGGTGAAATGTAGTGAAGTGTGGTGAGGTGTGGTGATATATGATGATCGTGAATTTTTAAGTATTTATGGTAAAATTGTGATATTATGATCGTGATTTATGTAAAAATAGTAATATATCACTTATATATATAAAATAATAAATATAATTATATTATAATTAATAAAAGTAAGGGTAAATTAGTATTTTCCAAAATCACGATGATGCCACAGCTGGTTTTAACATCTGTGATGATATCGTGATTTTTTAACGATTATCACATCGCAATTAACCTTATGTTTTGTGCGCATTAAAAAAATCACGATTTCAACATCTCATCGCATCTCACCGCTGTTTTAATCGGGGTACCAAACAAACCACTATTTTGAAATTAGATGGCTTCTATGAACATGAATCTTTAAATACTATTGTAATTTAATTACATAAATATACTTAAGTTGAGAATCATAATTAATATAATTAATTAATAGTTAGCTGGATAATAAATAATTTGATACGTGCAAATAATGCAAGCACCATATTGGCCTAGAGACCCTATAGCACGTGGCTTTCACTACACGCGAAAACTACCATTTTAACCATATAATTTTGAATTAAATTATATCAATTTAATATAATTATGATATTTAAACGGTTATTATATTTTATTTTATCTTATTATTAAATTATTTTTGCAAATGGACTTAGGTCATTTTCGAAATATTGCTGTCATGAAAAAATTGGTGTGATTGGCCTTGATTATCAACCCCACTCTTATGATTCCGACCTTCATATTTTCAATCGGGTTTAAGGTTTAGAGTTTACAAAATATAATTTAATACAATTAATTTTAATTATATGTTGATTATATTTATATTAATATTGTTATTGATCTATTTAACATAAACTATAATTTAATGAAGTGTGTTCACCTTAATGAAATTACCGAAAAGCACAACAGAACCAGGATTCTTTTGCAACGAGTTAGGGGTATATTTGTAAATCACATGATCACAGCATTCTGTTACGATCCGGAATGATAAGCGCCGTGAACCCGGAGAACTGGCCAGATGACGTGCTTCGATTCTGCTGTTTGAGGGCACGGAGGTCGCCGGAGAAAAAATGTGATTTTTACGCGGCTAATGAAATTGTTAACAATGAACGAAGAAGAAGAGTCCGGTACCGGGAAGCGGGGACTGAAGCAGGCGATTTTGCTGGCCTCTGCGTTGATTTCTATTTCTCATTCGATTGGAGTCTTCACTATGAAATGGAAGCTTATTAGGGAGAAGCTCGATGATCTCTTTTCCCATATCGCGGCAATTGAGAACTGTGACCCAGTTGAAAATTTGTCGCTTTCTAATACCATGGACGCCATTTTAGCTACCCTCAAGCACTGCGAAGTACTTGGGAGCCTGTGTTTGGATTCTTCTTATACTGGGAAGCTTCTTATGCAAAGTGATCTTGATATTATGTGTGTGAAACTTGACGCCCATGTCAATAATTTGTCTAATATTTACGCCGCGGGATTACTCACACAGAGCAATGCTTTAATTGTTTCGAAACCGAGTCTCACTGCTTCAAAAGAGGATATGATTTTTTACGTCAACGATTTGTTATCAAGGTTGAAAATCGGGAGCAATGAAATGAAGAAACAAGCCCTTTTTTCGTTAAACGAAGCCATTGAAGAAGATGTACGGTACGTAAAGAATGCTCTAGAACTCAACGAATTCGTCAATTTTGTCGTTAAATTTCTTGATTCAAATGAGGAAGGGATTCAAGAGGAAGCTGCTAAAGCGGTCTCCGTGATCGCAGGGCTGAATTCGGGTAAAATCGCGTTAATTTGTACAGGAATTATTGCTCCTTTAGTAAGAGTTATCGAATCATTTGGGAGTAGTGAACAGTGTAAGCAATATGCCACCAGGTGTTTGATAAATGTCACAGAGAATTCAGACAATGCTTGGGCTGTTTCTTCACATGGTGGAGTGACTGCTTTGTTGAAGATTTGTGAAAATGGAAGCAAATTCGGGACTGAATTGGTTGCTTTAGCTTGTGGGGTATTGAAAAATATCGTTACTGTTGAAGAAATCAGAAGCTTTGTAGTTGAAGAAGGAGCCATTACTGATCTTCTAAAGCTTGCAAACTCTAAAGAAGAACCTTCAAAGATATTTTCACTTGCTTTGTTGCAAAAAATGGCGTATTCTGATGATTCAGTAAGGAAATTGATCTTCAAAGAAAATGGAATCCTTATATTAGTGAAACTATTAGATCCCAGATCACCGATTTCGACGAAAACACGAGAAGTTGCATTTACTGTGATAGAAAGCATCTTCCTTTCATCAGATTATTCCATTGATCATCTCCTAAACACCTCGTTAATCGATCACATCGTCGCGTTTCTCACAAATGGTGAAGTTTCTATTCAAGAACTTGGATTAAAAGCTGCATTTTGGCTATGTGGAATCTCAGAAGAAGCAAAGAAATCCTTAGGTGAAGCAGGGCTTTTACAAGTTCTAGTCAAATTCCTCGATTCGAAATCATTCGAAACACGCGAAATGGCTACTGAAACACTTTCAAGTATGCTAAATCTACACAAGAACCAGAAGAAATTCATGGAGAATGAAGAAAATATCCCTTTTTTACTACGGTTACTTGATACAGAAGAGACAAACTTAAGCAACAAAAAGATGTTGCTTTCGATACTGAGTTCATTGTTAAGTACCAGCAGCGCGAGGAAGAAGATTGTCAGTTCAGGGTACTTGAGGAATATAGAAGCTCTTGCGGAATCTGAGTTCCCAGAAGCTAAAAAGTTAGTGAAAAAACTATATCCTTCGAATAGACTCCGTGGCATGTTGAACAAATTCTTATACTCGTGAATCATGAGCATTTTTTGCTATGTGTCTGGTTTAGTTTCAGTTTCAGTTTGTTGTGGAGATTGTTAAGAAGGGCTTGGAGCTCTTATCTTGTTCATTGTTAAATAACACAGTGTATTATAGAGTCATGTGCTTCAATAACACACAGTTTAGATGAAATGGTGTTTTATTCGGTAAACTTGGCTATGGATGAATTTGATTATGATATCTGTTAAATTTTTAGAGTCGGGTCAATTTGATTATTCACGAACTTACATTGCAACGTGAAATAGACGAATGAGATGGGTAGAAAGTGAGGGAGATTTAGACGGAAGAAAGGAGTGGGAATGCAGCAGCGCAGCCTGGAGAAGAGGGAAGGGGAAGAAGAAACTGGTATAAGAGAATAATAATTTTGATAAATCAAATTGTAATACAATCGAAATTATAGATCAGTAATTATTGGACTAGGCACATACAACAAAACAATTGGGTCAAAGTCCATAAACTATCTTCGTATCCGAGATTCCGGATCGTGATAGGAGTGTGTTTGGATATAATATATATGGGGAGGAAACGATACCGTAAAGACTTAAACAAATAATTTACTATGATCCATATTTTCTCTTATGAATAATTCAATCAACATTTAAATTCTGATGTAGGACAATTCATTCATATTCAACAATATCGACCTTTTGCTTTAGTTTTTCATTATGTGGTTAATTCTGTGGTGAATCAATATTCTCATACTATGTCGTGGTCTTATGTCTCATGAGTTGTGTGGTTTCGACTGGTGATGGTTTTTGATGGGCCAACTTAAATAAACGGGTCAACTCATGGGTTGATCCATGAAAAATGAATTTACTGGTTCACGATTTGATATTTGTCATTTTGTTTAATTTTTAATTTGTTTTTATGGTTAAAATTAATGGATTTTTGGAAAATGCCAACATGTTCAAAATAAGTATTCGTGATGTTAACATTTACTTAGTGTAAATACACTTGGATTTACCAAATTTACAATATCATTTGTATATTTGGGTTGACGGACTGAGCTACATTTCTAACTTGTTGATGTATCAATAAAATTTCATAATTGTTCGTGTCATGTAACGACCTGCCGTTCACTTGCACGATATTGTTCGTTTTATATTGTTAACATTAATGACTCACACCTACTCCTTACATTTTTACTTTTTCTCTTAACTATAAACTTATAGTGGGTAATCTATCTTATCTCTATTATAGAATGAGCACGTTTAACTTTCTAATTTCACTGAAATCCTTGCAACTTTGATAGGAAAAATGTCTTGTGTAAAGGATGTTGAATTATCATACTTAATCTATAATCCTCCACCCTTAGGTTAGCCCATTAACCATTATCCATCTCTCGCTCAACTTTCACTAGTGGTGGGTACAGGTCCGACCCAATGGGTTACGGATCGAACCCGTTGAACCTGCCAACCTGTATGGGTTGGCCTAATGGGTTGAGCCGTATGGATTGACCTAATGGGTTGAGAATTTGTCTTAACCCATCAGTGGAATGACCCAACAGGTTGAAAGTACAGTATAACCCGTCAACGAGTTGAAATAACCTAAATCATAAAATTTAAAAACATTCCATTTTAATCCTAAAATTTAAAAAAATTAAAAAATTGACCCACTTTGGATTGAAAAATGTAAAAATTGTACGGATTGAAATTCGCAACCCAACTCATACAATGATATTTAACGGGCCAGTCTACGGATCGACTCGTTTATATGGATTGGGCTGGTCTATCCCCTTAAGTTTGGTTATATTATTTGAATTACCAATTAATCACGGAAATCTATAAGTTTGGTTATATTTTTCAAATTAAAATATATCCAATATATTGTTTTATACAAAAAAAAATATCATAATGATTAATAGGCTTAGTAGATTAACAACCCAAAATAATACACAATAAATCACGTTCTTTATCATTTTTTTTTCATCAGAAAGAGTCAAGAGACCGTGAATTGAGAAATCATAATAAATCTTCATTTATTGGAGTTAAAATATAAAAAGTCAATATTAAATTAATTATATTTATTTATCTTGATTTTTTAATGGTGACAAGTCCGCTTACGTTGCATTCACGCGCTAAAATTCCAGCCATGAATTTCAGTCTTAGGGCAGCAACACCTAATATTTTCTTTAGGGTGAAACTTTCCTTATCGTATATCGCCGTCTTTGTTCCTTGTGGAATTTCGGATTTTCGGATTTTCTCGTCCTCTTTTGAAGAATCACCAGTCAATTGCCGTTTGATCGAAGATTTTCTCTTTTTCATTATACTTTGGATTTCTTCGTTATTGGAAGATATCTCGTGGAGAAGGGGGAAGAAATTGGATTTCTGTGATGTGTGAAATCCGTTTCTTTGAATCTTGATTGATCCCTTGAAGATGCTCGTTGGTTTTTCGGTATTGTTCTTGCTGTTTATACCGTTTACTGAAGCCCAATCTTCGACATGTTGCGGTACGTGTATGGATTTGTGTAAATGACTTGGTTTTTTTATCTTTATGCATAAAATCGTGTTTAAACTAGTATGCAATAATGGAATTTATCAAAAATTGTTTTCGTCCGATTTGTACAGCGGATTAAGCTGACATATATGCTTTAGATTTTATGTTCGTCCTTTATATGACTGTATCATTAATAAACATACAGGTCTGGGGCACGCTGTCAATTTTTTAACCTAATCGTTGTCCTAGTTTCTTGTTTGAATATGCTAATAGATGATATTTTTATTTCCTTGTAGATTTTTGAAGGTTGGAAATTCCACGAGAGTATCAAAATCTTCTTTGAATGTGACAGTTGGGTTCACACAAGGATCACATAGTGGATCCACTGGACGTGACGGTTTTTGCTCAACGGCATATAGGTTTTTCTCGGTATACTTGCCCGGGATTCGGCATGCATCTAATGCTATACGTCAATTGGGAAAAGGTACTTATAACATAATTCCTGCAGCTAATGTGATAGCCCGACAATCACAATCTAGAGTTTCTTCACAATTCTTATCTAGAAAGTGGCAAGCCTCTAATGGACCATGGGAACTGAAAAAGGGGTCAGCAAATAGTTTATATAGAAACTATACCACGATTAGTGCTGGTAATCTTTTAGCCCGCCATGCTCAAGTTGCTTGGAGGAGGTTGGTACGGACTTCTGTGTCAAATGGAAAAAATGCTGGAATGAACCACTTAGCACAGGCCATCATTCTGGGACTGAGCCGTTCGTATGTTATCATTCCTGGCTTATTCACCATTATGTGCGGAAGCCAACTTGCATTGGCTGAAGATGATCCTAACACAGATTTATTTCAACCACGGAAAAATCTCTACTTGTGTGCTCAAGATAGCCATCTTCATTTAATCAGTCTTATCTATTTATCCTTTGAGTGTGTTATGATGTTTCTAAGAGCTCTATACCTCGCTGTTCTGTTCACACCAAGCATTGGAATTGCTCCTTTTGCCGATAGCTTTGGACCCGAGTTTAGGAAATTTTGGTTGCAGATTGTTCATCGAACTCTGGAAAAAGCAGGCCCTGCATTCATAAAATGGGGACAATGGGCAGCTACACGACCAGATCTATTCCCTAGAGATTTATGTACTGAGTTGTCAAAACTCCACACTAAGGCACCTCAGCATAGCTTTGCTTACACAGAAAGGGCTATCAAAAAGGCTTTTGGTCGTGAAATATCTGAAATTTTTGATAAATTTGAGGAAGAACCGGTGGCGTCAGGAAGCATTGCACAAGTTCATCGAGCCACTTTACGTGCTGGAATATGCAGTCGTCAAGCCAAGCCAATGCTGGTGGCAGTTAAAGTGAGACATCCAGGAGTTGGTGAATCCATAAAGAGAGATTTTGATATTATTAATGTGATTGCAAAAGTTTCAAATTCCATTCCAGCTTTGAAGTGGTTGAGATTGGATGAAAGTGTCCAGCAATTTGCAACTTTCATGATGTCTCAAGTTGATCTTGCCCGAGAAGCTTCTCATCTAAGCCGTTTCATATACAACTTTCGGGCATGGAAAAACGTTTCTTTTCCTAAACCTGTTTATCCTCTTGTCCATCCTGCTGTTTTGATTGAAACATTTGAGCATGGAGAAAGTGTATCTTACTATGTCGATGAAGTTGAAGGGAATACTCGAATTAAGCATGCTCTGGCTCATATAGGAACTCATGCTTTGCTAAAGATGCTCTTGGTACATTTCTCTTCTCCCTTTGCATGTTATTTAATAAGTATATTCACCTGCATTCCATAGCCAATTATTCACCTGTAGAATACATAAGTTGATAGATTAGACATTAATGAAATAAAGTCTCTGGTTTGATTTCGAGATATTTGTGTTTATGATATGTTTTTGAATATGCTTTTTATTGCAATCTCATGCTCGAGCGTTCTCTTTAGAATATCTCGTAGTTTTCGGGTAATATTTAATGGGAATGTTGTGTTATTTCAGGTGGACAACTTTGTTCATGCTGATATGCACCCTGGAAACATACTTGTTCGTGCAGTGCAAAGCCGCAAAAGGATTTTCAAAACTAAACCTCATGTCATATTCCTTGATGTAGGCATGACTGCTGAACTTCTAAATAAAGATCGCTTGAATCTATTGGAGTTCTTTAAAGCGGTTGCTCGTAGAGATGGCACAACTGCTGCACAGTGCACTCTGAAAATGACAAAAAAACAGAGTTGTCCTAAACCAGAAGCCTTTATCCAGGTAAATAAACATGCATTTGCAACGAGTTATTCAATATTTTTTTTATCAGATGCATCTACATCTCGGGATTGAACCCTTAACCTATATTTAGAAAATGGTGCTTGAGTCCCCGAACTTTTACATTTTTGGTAATATTGGTAACCAATGCATATTTAGTTTCCGAACTTTAAAGTTTTGGCAAATTTGGTCTTCTAAATTTATAACATTTGGCAAATCAGATTCCCAAAGTGACAAAATCAGTCTCCGAAGTTTGGTTTTGGTCGAAGATCTTATTTGACAAAATTGAAAACTTTGGGGTTCAAGATGCCATACAGATTAAACTTTGGGATTGATTTTGGTTTTGCCATCTTCATAATTTGGGGACCAAAATTGCCAAAATTATGAAACTATGAGGATTTTGCATGCACCGTTGTATATTATTGGGCTTCATTCCTTATGGTTGATGCATCTCCATCCTCTAATACGCATTGTATTTGTTTCTATTGGTATTCTTCATGATGCTCAAATCCCTTATGTTTTTGTGCTGTGCAATGAGTTTCTTAGGAAAATTCTTGTGTACTCTTGCAGGAAGTGAAAGAAACATTCGACTTCTGGGGAACTCCAGAGGGAGACTTAGTGCATCCCGCTGACTGTATGCATCATCTACTCGAACAAGTACGTCGTCATAAAGTAAACGTCAATGGCAACGTTTGCACTGTCATGGTGACATTTCTTGTTCTAGAGGTACCCCTTTAATACTGCTTCTTTTTCTATGTTCTTTACCAAATGCTTAAACAATTTATCAGGGATGGCAACGTAAACTCGATCCCGATTACGATGTTATGCATACTCTTCAATCGTTACTCCTCAAAGCCGGATGGGCCGAGTCACTTTCTTATACAATCGAAGGACTCATGGCTCCTTGAGACAAACACCAATTTTGAGAATGTATAATACATACAAGGTAATAAGCTTCAGCAGCAGTGTACGATTTTTTGCTCTTAACTTTCGCTGAGGGAACTTCTTAGTTCTTACAGGTACGTTTCATTGAAATGGACTTTATGCAGTTATATTTAATACTTTACGATAATTAAAAAGTCCTAAATTGAGACCACAAGAAAGTTTTCTTTTATCTTTAGTTTCAGGTCCTACCATCACCGCCCAACTCCATAATAACAAACTGATTTTTCAACTTTAGATTATAGTTGTCGTTTTTTAGAATAATGTAAAGAAGAGTTTTGGGAAATTACTAATTTGCCCAGAATATTGTGTGTTATTCGGATTTCACGTCGCTTTCGAATTGCTGTATTTTATTTTATAGTGAACTGGGGTGGGCCTCTTGGCTGTTTATTTATTTATCTATTTATTTATTTTCTTTACTGCGCTAAAACGAAATTCTGCCATGGCCGGACACAACAACCCTGTGCAGGCATCGGATCTGGACCATGACGGTTTGGGCATTAACTCCGTTGCCTCGACGCCGCGATCCGATCATCATAACAACGATGATGTAGGCCAAAACTTCCAGGTGCGAGTACGTTTTATGTGTAGTTTTGGGGGGAGAATTTTGCCGCGGCCGCACGATAACCAACTCCGGTACGTCGGTGGTGATACTAGAATCGTTGTGGTTAACCGTCACACGTCCTTTGTGTCTCTTATGTCGAAACTATCGAAGTTATCAGGTACAGTTGATATTAGCATAAAGTATCAGCTTCCGAATGAGGATCTGGATGCGCTAATCACTGTTACGGGAGACGAAGATGTGGAGAATATGATGGAGGAGTACGATCGCGCTGCTGTGAACCAGAAATCGGCTCGTTTGAGATTATTCCTTTTTCCGATGGATAATAGCGAAGCTAGAACTTCTAACATCACTTCGCTACTTGACGGTTCGTCTAAGCGTGAGAGCTGGTTCTTCGATGCGCTGAATCGAGGTACCTCGGGCTCAGCGCTAGAGCGCGGCCGATCGGAAGTCTCGTCGATCATCTCTGAACTTCCAGATTATTTGTTCGGATTGGATAACCTGGACGATGCTTCCAACAACAAAATCAAGAACAAACATATCGGAAACGACAGCGTTTCTGCTTCGGATCCGGGTTCACCCGCTCCGGTATTATCTTCTCCTTTCTGTTCCACTACCTCAGCTCCGCATGGCTTACCGGTCATCCTTGACCACCCGACGGTGAAAACCCGACTCGATAATCCTCTCCCGCCTGAATACGTTAGAGAATCTGAAATCGTTATTGAAAAACCCGTTTCACAACCAACCGCCTATTCCGGTGCTCCTCTTTACCGTTACCAAAGCCAGGCGGTACAGCCAATTCCGGCCATGTATTACGTACAGGCCGGAAATACTCCAGTCCCGGTCCAAAGCCAATTTATTCAACCCTTCCCAGTCGGATTTCCGGGTCCCGTATATGGATCAAGCGTACCCGAACTCCCAATTGGATACGTTACTGATAATACAAGCGGTCAATCATTGTATTATGGGACAAGAAACATGACGATGGTTCCGGGTTCATACACGAGCATGGTGATTCCGGGTGGTGAAGAAATCCCCATCTCTGCAGCCGATATGTTTCCTGGGCGAATCCCTCAAGGATCTTGATCTCATCATTCATTGGGTTCCAACTTCCAATTTCAACACTTGTGCTGGTTTTTTGAAGTACAGGTAAATAAATCATGATTTGATGCATTAATAGTATTTCTTCGTTTTGATTTCAATTTGTGATGAGGTTCTTGATTGATTATGATTTCTGTGTGGTGTGTCGTTTATACTCTTATACGTGACATTCAAATGGAAGATGTAATTCTCATTCTATATATGCTTGTTCATATATATTCTTCTTTTTCTTCATCAATCATCTCCCATTTATAGCTTTCTATAATACTATTAGGTTGTCATCCGAACATTTCGTGTTCAAAATGTATTTGGTTCATATGAATATTGTTTGAACAATTTTTTATAGAACAAATATATTATTTTAATATAAATATATATTTTTTGTTCGGATCAAATAAGAGTTTCATTGATTTATGATTATTTTGATAAATATTTATAGAGTGGTGTTTCTGATTGACTTCTAATATTTGAAATAGTATAAAGACGATACTCTTAGAGTTTCAAAATTATGTAAGAAACATCTAAAGTTTACATAATGTGTATTGTTGACCCTCTAACTTTTTAAATTTGTAAACACAATGCCCTCCAAGTTTAAAAATTGTATGGTTGGTTCCTAAAGTTTCAAAACCGTTTAAATTTGACTCTTACGTCCGGTATTTTTTTGAGTTTTTTCGCAATTAATTTTGTTTTTTTCACATGTTAAAATTGATCGATTTTGTTTACTAATTTGATATTTAACCTCCGAATATATTAAAGAATTCAAAATTTACTCGGAGAATTATGTAACATTTACTTGCTAAAAGACTAATTTGTCTTACAATGTTTTGTTATTATATTTCATAGTAATTTTACTTCGTATATAAATATCGGACGTAAGGGTCAAATATAAATGATTTTGGAACTTTGGGAGCCAACCATACAATTTTTAAACTTTGAGGGCATAGTGTTTACAAATTTTAAAAGTTTGAGGGTCAACCACACACATTATGTAAACTTTGGGTGCTTCATACACAATTTTGAAAGTATAAAGACATCGTCTTTACATTATTTTAAAGATTGAGGGTTATGCTTGCAATTTTTTGAATATTATTTATATAATAAGATTAATTAAAATTGTACATGTTTGATTAGTTGAAATAATTTGAGGCCAATACCGATGTTTGATAAATTTATCTAGTAAGTATTCATTTGGTTCTAATTATATAATTATGTGATACTGATTAGGTTTGAGATTAAATGTATAAAATTATATTAGTATGATAGGATTAATTAAGGCAAAACTTAGAGATATATATTAAAATATATGAATAATCAATAATGTTTGAAAAATCTTATTTTATTTATTAATAAAATTCAACAAATTATACAATGACTAGTATACCTTTATTTATTAAAATTGTAAATTGCAAAATCATATCATGTAAAAGATATTAACAATATCATCGGTTAAAGGTTATCGAATTAATTTGAATATAAATAATACTATCAAATTTTTAAGAACTAATATTGTCGATTAAAATATTACAAATATCAAAAAGTATAAGTGGAATAAAATAAAATTACCCATCTTGCACCAACAAAGGTGTGGGGTACGAGATTCAGGATGCGAACGTACGAGATTCGTTAATTTTTTATTAATTCGATTAGGATGTATAAATGATTCGTTAATTAAAATAATATAAATATATTATTTTTTTATGATTTGCTCAATAATCTAATAATTTTTCAAATTATTTCGATTACTAATATGATTGATTGTATAAAATTTTATATAAATTAATTAAAAAATATATTTTTTGTTTTTTTTAATTTTTTTTTAAATTTAACGCACCCGATACGCACTCCACACCCGATGCGCACCGGGTGCGCTAGGTTGCACGAATCCGAACGAATCGTGCAACCTAGAAAATTACTCAAATAAAAAATATATTTTTTAATTATTCTCAATTGATATTATTCATAATTCAATAACACTTGTTTATGTATTTCAAAACATTTAATTATGGAAATTTATGTATTTATTTATTTTGTATTTATAATATCTGTTGAAAAATAAAAGCAAGTGAGAAGAGAATTCATTCTCTTCCTACATACACGTCTCTTGGGAGTTTAGCGCAAAATACCACCGATCCGGAACAGTGCCGGAAAAATACCACCATTCGCGTTAGCCAATCGTGAATTGCATTTTTTACGTAATTCGCGATTGGCTAACGCGACTCGCGTTTGCCAAAATAAAATTTAAAAAAAAAGTATTTTTTTGTAATCGCGATAGCCTAAATCGAGCGCCAAAAGGAGCTCGATTTAGGCTATCGCGAATTGAGGCATGAGAAACTGCCTCAGGCCTATTTCCTACTCGTGATAGGCTAACGCGAGCAGAAAGAAGGTCGCGTTAGGCTAACGCGAATTGAACCTTTTAAGTCTGCCCTTCCTTTCTTTCTTTTCTTTTCTCCTGCGCGCAAACCCTAATCTCTATCGCGAATCGCAAACCCCAAACGCGACTTCCTCCCGACAGACGTTTTCCGGCTCCTCCCGCACGGGCATTCGACCAAACAACTTCGGAGTTTTCGATTTAACGCATCCTACTGTCGAAGGTATGTATTTTGGCCATATTTCGGGTTTTTGTTTAGAGCAAATTTGTGATTTTGTTACGATAATTTGTTATGATTCGATTATTAGTTACGATAGTTTTTGCGATAATTTGATTATTTGTTACGATAGTTTTGATGTTTATTGTGAAAATATGATTTTTTTCGATAGTAGTTGCGGTGATTGAATTACTTATTGATAATTGTTGTGGTGATTTGATTATATATGATTTTAGTTTCGACTAATTGGATTAGTTGTGATGTTTATTGTGAAAATATGATTTTTTTCGATAGTTGCNCGTCCCAAAATATGGCCAAAGAATGTTCAGAAGCAACTCGATGTAAGATTTAACCCATACAAATACCATCTGTTTATTTTTAAAGATGTTGCTCTTCTCTTCCCATAACCTATTTCCAGGATTGTATTTGGTGAGTTTTACTGCAGATTCCTATAGCGTCACCTTGCTCTGGTATTGCCTTTTCATCAATTTCCTCATTATTTTGATCAAATTTCCTCTTCCAGTTCATTATAAATGAGATTTTTGAAGTATAGAAATTGCTATGATGAAGCTTGATTAGTAAAATTGTAGTTGTTTGTTGTACTGTTCATTTCTTTTACTTTGGTCCATATTTTGTTAATGTTTGTTTGCTATGATGATATTGATGAAGATCTGATAATCTATTATCCACATATGAGCAATATAGATCATTTATGGGATATGTAAGATTTGAGTTAACTGGAGCTCTGTCTTTGTAATGATTTATTCACAAAGCAAAGCAAGAACAAAACGTGCCCGAAACCGAATATTTAATTTCTATCGTAAAGATTGGGGGTTCTGTGAATTATTGGATTGGATATATCTGGTTTGATTCATGTCTCATTTCTTCATTTGAATCATGCCTTTATGCCTCTATAAATGCTTGTTTCTGAATATGTGTATGTTTGTTATATGTGAAATTTACCGAATTTATAATGGGAGTGTTTAGCGATGACTAATTTCGATTATATGCCGGAGATGTTTGTGTTGATTATGGCTTAGAAAGAAGAAGATTGAACAGGCTATCTTATTTGGGATATATTTTGCTTGATTGAGCATGCTATTGCTATCTTCTTGTTTAACCTCCAATATCTTCATAATCTGCAGTTTTTAAGGAAAAAATGATGTGTTCAAGCCCTAAACTTTCATAGTTTTGACAAATTCGATCTCCATAATTTATAATGATATATTTAGTTCTCAAACTTTCAAGGTTTTGGCAAATTATATCTCCAAAGTGGTAAAATCGATCTTCAAAATTTGTGGTCAATAATCTCAATTGTCAAAATTAAAAATTTTGGGGATTGATTGTGCCAAACTTACAAAGTATGGAGACTGATTCAACCATTTTGATACTTTGAGAATCACAATTAATATAATCATAAAACTTTTAGCAATTTATGCTTGTAATGTTAAGCTGGATCCTAAAGGTTTCACATTTTTTTAATTAATAGGATCCTTTTAGATTCAGTTGCTAGAACAAATGTATAATCACATATGTATTCATGTTTCAAAAGTAGTTACATGGCTTGTCGCAAAGCCATACAAACTTTATCGACAACCATGAACTTTACACCACACTTTTCGCAAAAAACATGCCCTTGTACGTGGGATTTAAAACATTTAACAAGGTGATTTATTTAGGGTTTAGGGTTTAGGGTTTAGGTCCACAAGAGCTCGATGCTATAAGTGAAAGTGTGTTTGTTAATGTAACCTTACATAGCTTGGACATATGTAGCTCTTATCAAGAGGATTTGATAATGTCTTCTATTTAGTGAAATGTAGAGAAAAAAGAGCCTTGAGCCTAAGTTTCTTCCTCCCTTCAGGGCCAAGTGTATCTGTTGCTAGAAGTTCAAGAGCATTTGGTGTAGCACAAGGCAGCCAAAATGCTTTCATTGTACTTTTACGAAGAGCTTCGGCTTCGTACGAATTTGTTTGCACCATGGAAATCATTTTTGTTTCTGATGAAGCTTTTATCATTGTATTGTGGAATAGCTGCTCATCAAATGTATCCAGTTCTTGTGCTTTCTGCATCATTAGATTATCTTCTTCCTTTTCATGCTTATGATGTATTGCTGTCTCTTTTAACAGATTCACTGTTGGCTCGATCGTCACTTTATGAGGTGGTGTCGGTTAGGTCGATTGACACAAATGAATGACGACCAAGAGTTTGATCACGGTCGGTCATTGAAGTGACGATCGACAGGTTCCAACCTTGAGAGCAACAAACTTCGATGACGGTCGATCAATCGAAGGGTACACTTTGAGGGGTCAACAGAGGATTAGTGGATCTTAACCCTAAAATCCACTAAGGACACTACATAAGTGGTGTCATCCGTTTTAATACGGTATCATCATCTCAGAGGATTACGAGAGAATAGCATAGGAAAAAGGTTCTGGTTTGGAACATTATGTTGTTGTTTTTATTTAAATTACACAATAACTCGATAGTTCTTGTGACTGTAATCTTTGTGTTATTTTTATAATAATGGATTGATCATGAGGTGGTCCACGGTTTTCTCCCAGTACATAGATTTCACGTAAAAGTTTTGTTGTGTTCTTATTCTATTCCGCATCTAGTTTTGTTAAGTTTAATCAATAAAACGAATCATATTATTCACTTGACTAATAATGCGATAGAGGGAAAATAACAGTATAAGCGATCAAATTACAGTATAACCGCTGAATACGAACACTCAAGAGTGCATTCTTTGCGATAAATATGACCTTTCCGGCAAGACATAGGATCGATGAAGCGCTTCAAACAGAGACAACAAGCGTCGAAGGTCTTTGCCGAGCCTCTCCTTCTGCGTGCCGTATCTCAGCTTCCGCTTCTCATCGTAGGTTAAAATTGCGAGATCATTGTTGTTCTTCGAGTCTCTCTGAAGCATGTTTCATGATTATTGACGAAATTGAACAAAGAAATCGAAGATTCTCAGGTACGATCTGAACAATTGTTGAAACCCTAGAAACGCTGATTCGGGCAATTTTGTACAATTATAGTTTTAAAAATGCTCTTATTTGTTTTAGGACTTCTGTCCGTCTATAGAAAATTGTGAGATTGTAGAAGGGCTGAGTAGTGGGCTGGATATGCAGCTAACTTGGGCCATTCAGGCCCATATCCATTTATTCTTTAAAGAGTTATATTATAAAATATGGCAACACACATTCGATACTTGTAATTTCTTAGTTTTTGTAATTTTGTTACTTATATTTTTACAATTGTGGTAAATTAAATTTATATAGTTTAATGTGGGTCCTCAATAGGGTTGTTACACAATCCGAATAGTTCGTGAACAATATGCGTTCGGTTCGTATGTGATCGTGTTCATCCGTTCGGATAAAAATATGAACACTGTTCGAACATTATTTTTTGTTTGTTTATAATTTGAACGAACATGAACATTTTCGTGAACAAATTTAAACGTTCGTGAACAAATATATTATTTTAATTAATTTTTATACTAATAGATTATTATAGTATATAAGTTTAAAAACATTTACAAAACTTTCTTATATTATTAATGATGTAGTATTCTTCTTTGTTTTGTGAAAGATAGTTGTTTGATTATTTTTTTAGTATATTTATTTTTTTTAATTTTGTTTGTAAGACAAAAAAATGTGTTTTTTTTTGTGAAGTTCGCACAAATAGTACAAATATGTTCGAACAAACTATTCGAACGAACATTAACATTCACTTAATAATTTGAACCGAACAAATTTTCACGTTCGAATAAAATATGAACGAACATGAACATGTTCGAATAAAAATATGAACGAACATAAACACAATGAGTTCGGTTTGTTCAAATCGAATAACAACCCTAGTCCTCAAAATCAATACTCATCATCTTCATTAATGTTCTAAACACAAATCAAGTTTTCTTTCGTACCTTTAAAAATAACACATAATTTGCTTAAATGATTCGTATAAAGTATAAAAAAAACTGTTACTATTTTTTAAAACTTTTAAAATTAGATACTAAATACATAATTTTTAAACTTTGAAAGTATGTTTTTTTACCTAATTTAAAATTTTGACTTTTATATACATAACGGTCTTATTTTTTAAATGAAAACAATATTGATTTCGAATTTAAAAAGTGAACACCTTTAATAAAGTAATTAGTCTTCTTTACGTACAAGCATGCTCACAAATAGTTATTCTTGTTCCCACTTTCCTTAAAATTCAATTATAAATAAATAGACAAATTTTGAATTAATAAATATAATTTATTATTCAAATTATGATATATTTAATAACATAAAATAATATTATATATCATATATCATATATAGAACAAATTCAGTTTATGAACTCATTATATCTCAAATTAAAAATAATAAGATATAATCAATATATACATTAATCTAGAAAATCATTAAAACTCCAATATTATAGGTAAATTTGATTTTATATTTGATAATTGTTAATTGTTAATTATCTTCCTTTTATCATCTTTTTTCATAAAATTTATATGAAATATTATTGTAATTATAAAAATAATTTTATTCAAAATAGGGTATGTATATGGGTATGAGTATGGATATACGGGTATGGGCATAGATATCCATATTCATGTAAAATAT